>JAVXUO010001070.1:0-25699 GCA_033065855.1 Escallonia rubra
TGCCACGTGGCATCATCCGCGCCTGCCACGTGGCCCAACCGCGTGAAAGACGCCGGTTGTTGCCGCGTGGCCTACACGCGCCTGCCACGTGGCCACCACGCGCCTGCCACGTGGCCGGAACGGGAAGGTGCGCCTGGGCGGTGCCACGTGGCATCTTCCGCGCCTGCCACGTGGCCCAACCGCGTGAAAGACGCCGGTTGTTGCCACGTGGCCTCTTCAGCGTCTGCCACGTGGCCCAACCGCGTGAAAAGGGCGCCGGTTGTCGCCGCGTGGCCTCCTCGCGCCTGCCACCTGGCCACCACGCGCCTGCCACGTGGCCACCACGCGGGAAATTGTGCCTGTTGCTACGTGGGCGGTGCCACGTGGCCTCCCCGCTCCTGCCACGTGGCCCAACCGCGGGAAGGGGCCCCGCGTGAAGCCCTCTCCTTCTGCCACGTGGCGCCCCTCCCCCCACGCGCCTGTTGGCTCCCCGTGAGTCTGTCCTTGCTCCCCGTGACCGTCCTTTTTTGCTGTGACACGTTTCTGCCACCACTCACGGGTGTTTTCTGCAGACACGAACCCTCTTTTTTTCTTCTCTCTTCCTTTTTCTTCTCTATTTATAATCCCCTCCCCCCAACCATTCTTCTCCACATTTATGCTCTGCTCCGAATTTTTTCTCCACAAACCAAAAAATTTTAGCGCTAGAAGAAGATCGGTGAATAATCGCTAGAAGATCGGTAGATTTTTCTTCAAATACATCAAGTCACAACAAGTAAGTATTTTGAATTTCTTTATACATCAAGTCAGCGTATTACACTTAGCGTATTACATTTATAGCGATTCAAAATAGCGTATTACATTACATTTATAGACAGCTTTTTCACGGATTTATAAAAAATAGCTAGAGCGAGATTTTGCCAAAGTGCAAAAAAGAGACCCTAGTTATTCTGAAAGCATCTGTATCAGGTAAAAATTTCAGATTTTTCCAAGCGCTGTAGAGGGGCTAACTGATACGGGGAACCGTGTACCTTCGCAGTCTAATTTAAAATACCAAGCTAGCGCGATTTCGCGCGAAACTTTTACGAGCACCCTAGGATGTTGGGAAGTTCCATTCCCCAGGATTTCGCGCCATTCCGGAGCCGTTTGCTTTTTTTTGCCCGAACGGCCCTTTCAGCGCCCGCCCTTTAATTAGACAGCTTTTTCACGGATTTATAAAAAATAGCTAGAGCGTGATTTGGCCAAAGTGCAAAAAAGAGACCCTAGTTATTCTGAAAGCATCTGTATCAGGTAAAAATTTCAGATTTTTCCAAGCGCTGTAGAGGGGCTAACTGATACGGGGAACCGTGTACCTTCGCAGTCTAATTTAAAATACCAAGCTAGCGCGATTTCGCGCGAAACTTTTACGAGCACCCTAGGATGTTGGGAAGTTCCATTCCCCAGGATTTCGCGCCATTCCGGAGCCGTTTGCTTTTTTTTTGCCCGAACGGCCCTTTCAGCGCACGCCCTTAATTAGACAGCTTTTTCACGGATTTATAAAAAATAGCTAGAGCGTGATTTGGCCAAAGTGCAAAAAAGAGACCCTAGTTATTATGAAAGCATCTGTATCAGGTAAAAATTTCAGATTTTTCCAAGCGCTGTAGAGGGGCTAACTGATACGGGGAACCGTGTACCTTCGCAGTCTAATTTAAAATACCAAGCTAGCGCGATTTCGCGCGAAACTTTTACGAGCACCCTAGGATGTTGGGAAGTTCCATTCCCCAGGATTTCGCGCCATTCCGGAGCCGTTTGCTTTTTTTTGCCCGAACGGCCCTTTCAGCGCCCGCCCCGGACACCGGTTCGCGATTTTTGCGCGAAAAATCCGTAAAGTACTTTTTAGGCCAATGATGAACTCACGAAGCGTAAAGTAGAATTTCGAGGCACCTTTGAGATTTTTCCTGATGCCAGGGGCATTTCGGTAATTTGCCACCCCGCGAGGGGTGTTTCGGTGTTTTTCCCGCGCCAAGTTTTTAATTACACAGTTTTAGTCCAGGAATGTAATCACAGAAACTGAAATGTTGTTTTCAAGCTGGTTCGGGGGCGTTGGGGTGATAGTGAACCCCCGGGGGCATTTCGGTAATTTGCCGCTCATCGGTGACTATTTTGCTAGGAAGGATCCAGCCTCATGATACATGCCTTAAAATAACTTTTAGTTCGGCAAAGGGTGTCAGACACCCGAAAACTTTTATTGCCCCGGGTGAATTCAGGAACTTGTGACGCACCGGCGATGACTGCCAGGGGGTATTTTGCACAAGTAGCGGGTGTTTTGGTAACTTTCCCCCTTTAAAATTTTTCCTGATATATTGGGTATATAATTGACGTAATACATTTAAAAACTTGACTTCAAAGCGGTTTTGAGGTCTTGGGGGTGTAGGGGCCGTCGGGGGGTATATTGCTATATAACCACGTTGGCGCTACATTCAGTGAGAACTGGCGTAATTAACCGTTCGGAGTGGTGGGAAGTGAGGATTTGTTTTAATACATTTAAATAATGACTATTGCTAATGTGTTGGTAAGCTAGGTTAAACATCCAGATATGTTGGTTACCCCCTGGGGCATTTCGGTAATTTGCCGCTCATCGGGGGCTATTTTGTTAGGAATGATCCAGCTTAAAGGGCCATACCTTAAAATAACTTTTAGTTCAGCAAAGGGTGTCAGACACCCGAAAACTTATTTTGTCCCGGATGAATTCAGGAAGCTTAAAATGCCGTTTCAAAGCACTCGGAACGATTTTTTGATGCCATGGGGCATTTTTCGTTAATTCGCAGCCCCGAGGGGGGTATTTTTGTAATTTTACAGCGTTAAGTCTTTTAAAGGACTTCTTAGTCCAGAAATGTAAGCAAAGCACCTAAAAGGTTGTTTTCAAGCTGATTTGGGACGTTAGGGTGATAATGAACTCCCCGGGGGCATTTTGCTAATTTGCCCCCGTCGGGGGCTATTTTGATAATTTTACATTATACAAATCAGCTTAAGCAATTACGTTTAAATAATTTTTATTCTTCTTTTATTTAATTCTATGACTTGTTGATAATCGTATTGGTTTTTATTTTTTAGATTTCAGTATAAATATGGATGCAACTGGAGGAAATATTTTTTGTGAAGGTTCTGATCCACCTTACTTGGGTCAAATTTTCCAAACACTGGACGAAGTCGAAGCATACTACAGAGCATATTCGAAATCGATGGGTTTCGGTATTAGAACTAAGACGACTAGAAAACGGGTGAATACCGATCAAATTGGTGCAAGGTTATTTGAGTGTCATAGAGGAGCACCGTATGTACCCCCCGTCGTTCAGATCAGTGACGAAGGGACAACAAGACAAAGAAAACGGGACACATTTCCGGGTACCGGCTGCAAAGCCCATGTGTATGCAGTACACCGGAAAAATGAAAACCATTGGGTTTTGACGGCTGTGGAGTTGAGCCATAATCATCAGTTTTGCACCCCAAGTATGATTGGTCAAATTCATCAACACCGACAAATAAGCGCGGCACACAGACAACTGATTTCAACAATGGCCGACGCTAAAATATCACCTTCTAAGATGATGGGGGTTTTCTCAAGCCAGGCTGGGGGGATTGACAAGTTGACTTTCAACGACGTTGACCTTCGAAATCAACTCCGTGCTCAGAGGAGAGAGTCTTTCGGTCAGATCGATTCTCAAGCTACACTTGATATCTTCAGGTGCCTTCAGAGTGAGAATTCTGGATTTTTCTACAGTCTCCAAGTGGATGATGAGGGCCGCATTAGTACTATATTTTGGGTGGACCCCCGTTCTAGAGCTGCTTACCAAAATTTTGGGGATGTTGTGACGTTTGACACCACATACCGCACCAATAAGTACTCTATGCCTTTTGCTCCGTTCACCGGGGTGAACCACCACTATCAGTCAATCTCATTTGGCTTTGCCCTGCTTAGGGATGAGACGGAGGAGTCATTTACGTGGTTATTTGAAACGTGGCTTCAAGCCATGTATCATATTCCTCCAAAGACCATCATCACCGACCAAGATCTGGCAATGAATAATGCAATCGCTAAGGTCCTTCCAGATACTCACCATGGCCTGTGCACGTGGCACATAAGCAACAAATATCCCGAACGGCTTCACAATGTATATGCAAAGCATCCGGAATTCAAGACTGACTTTAATACATGCGTGAAGAAATCGTTGACGGTAGACGTGTTCGAGGAGAGGTGGGCCGCGTTAATGGATGACTACGGTTTGCACAATCATGGATGGTTAAAATCGTTGTATGAGATCAAGACACAGTGGGTCGGTGCCTACACCAAGAAGTTTTTTGCTGCCGGAATGACTACGACATCGAGAAGCGAAGCTATGAATTCATTCTTCGATGGGTACGTAGGTCAGTCTTCAAGTATAGCGGAGTTTGTACTAGAGATGCAGAAAGTCCTTGAGAGGCAATTGTACCGTGAGAGAGAAGCCGACGCGGCTACAGTTTACAAAGAAAGATCCATACTACTTCGTTCACCATTGGAGGCTCATGCGGCTCAAGTCTATACGAAGGAAATGTTTCGACAGTTTCAAGAGGAACTATTAAAGTCGAATCAATATGGCATGACAAAGTTGCACGAGTTTTCCACCAGAGATCTCAAGGTTTATGCTTTGACAAATGTGACGAATTATGCCAATCCGTGCTCTTCGTCGGCTCCGAGGAACAGAAGACATTTTACCGTAGCTAAATGTATGGACACCGGGTTGGTAAATTGCAACTGTCAACTCTTTGAGCATAAAGGTATACTTTGTCGACATGCGTTGAGGGTTTTGAGCGCCAAGAATGCAACTCAAATCCCTCCACAGTATATCTTGGAACGGTGGACGAAGGAAGCCAATAGAGTCCACGGTCACATTCCTTACGTGCCCAGTGTTTCAGTTGATTTCAGGGAATCTGAGGCGCTGCGATATAATCATCTTTGTAACATCATGCACGGTTTATCGATGGATGCAGCGTCAACATTTGATGGGTACACTTATCAAGTTGAAGCAGCCGCACGGGATCATGCTAAGCATGCACAGTTTAGGATGGCATTACCAGAAAGTCGGGACCCTCGGCCGACTCCAGCCGGTAGATTCAATCGAGCCAAACAGCCAATCATTGACGGCACTAGCATGCAAGGTGAGGAGGACCACATTTTTGATCCCATTATTTCTCAAACAAAAGGGCGAAAACGAGAAATCCGCATGAAGAATCCGATTGAAAAAGCAACGGGTCAAAAAAAATTGCGAAAGTGTGCGTTGTGTAATAAGATGACTAATCATGACAAGAGAAACCATTACAAAGTGTTAGGTATGGAACCTGGAAGTATGGTCGAGGAGGACGATGAGGAGGAAGAGTGTTAGGGTTAATGTTTCAGTTGTATAACGAATAACTTTTTTAATGTTTAAATTTGTGATTTGATTTGTTGAATCTTTAATTTGTGATTTGGTTTGTGGATTATTGAAAATTTTTGAATGGCATATTCGCGCACGCTTTAGCGCCCAATTCATAGGTTCCTGAAAAATCTTTTAATTTGTTTTGTTCATTGCACTTTAGTCACGCTTTAGTGGCCACTTCATAACTTTCGAAAAATCTTATAAATTTTTTTGTCGCGATTTTTCCGCTCATTGCACATGAGGCGCGCTAGTTATCCCATTCTTATGTATTTCGGCGAAAAACGAGACACGTTATTTTTTCGGTTTTCCTATGAAGGGCCTATTCGGGCACACTTTAGGGGCCAATTCATAACGCTCGAAAAATCTTGTAAATTTTTTTCTCACTTTTTTTCCGCTCATTGCACATGAGGCGCGCTAATTATCCCATTCTTATGTATTTCGGCGAAAAACGAGACACGTTATTTTTTCGGTTTTCCTATGAAGGGCCTATTCGGGCACACTTTAGGGGCCAATTCATAACGCTCGAAAAATCTTGTAAATTTTTTTCTCACTTTTTTTCCGCTCATTGCACATGAGGCGCGCTAATTATCCCATTCTTATGTATTTCGGCGAAAAACGAGACACGTTATTTTTTCGGTTTTCCTATGAAGGGCCTATTCGGGCACACTTTAGGGGCCAATTCATAACGCTCGAAAAATCTTGTAAATTTTTTTCTCACTTTTTTTCCGCTCATTGCACATGAGGCGCGCTAATTATCCCATTCTTATGTATTTCGGCGAAAAACGAGACACGTTATTTTTTCGGTTTTCCTATGAAGGGCCTATTCGGGCACACTTTAGGGGCCAATTCATAACGCTCGAAAAATCTTGTAAATTTTTTTCTCACTTTTTTTCCGCTCATTGCACATGAGGCGCGCTAATTATCCCATTCTTATGTATTTCGGCGAAAAACGAGACACGTTATTTTTTCGGTTTTCCTATGAAGGGCCTATTCGGGCACACTTTAGGGGCCAATTCATAACGCTCGAAAAATCTTGTAAATTTTTTTCTCACTTTTTTTCCGCTCATTGCACATGAGGCGCGCTAATTATCCCATTCTTATGTATTTCGGCGAAAAACGAGACACGTTATTTTTTCGGTTTTCCTATGAAGGGCCTATTCGGGCACACTTTAGGGGCCAATTCATAACGCTCGAAAAATCTTGTAAATTTTTTTGTCACTTTTTTTCCGCTCATTGCACATGAGGCGCGCTAGTTAGCCCATTCTTATGTATTTTGGCGAACAACGAGACACGTTATTTTTCCGAATGCGTCATATGAAATGTATATTCGCGCACATTTTAGCGCCAAATTCATAGCATGCGAAAATTTATGTACATTTCTTTCTGGTACAGTTTGTCGTAACATCACAGCAGCTAGCCACACACGTCAGGATAATGGTAATGAAGTCGTCTGGCTTCATTCTTTTTCAGTTCCCAGGCTATCCTATACCTAAACGTCAAGGCATCCTTCCGGGTCCACGAGGAGTGTTTGAGCACTTCCGATCGAGCAATGTAGTCCATGTACTTGAGGACGTAAATCCCGCAATCGTTACCGTTACATTGCTTTGGTCGGTCCTTTATCATCACGACCGTCCAAGGCTCCCCCCGTGGCCGTCCGCACGCTATCGAGAGGACAGTAGTCTGCATCCAACAATAAAATCGCGAATCAAGCCTATGAAACAACAACAATATACTATGAGCCAAGGTCAAAAAATAAAAACTAACCACTAAAGTGATGTAGTCGTCGTACATCTGTGCCAGCAGCTGTCCGGGCTCGTCCTCCCTTAGGCTATCGTATATGTGAACCGTTCTGAACGCTGGATGGAGAACTAATAGGAACCAGTGGTGCCCATGAAGACAAGGTATCATGATAAGGTTCGCATCAGCAGCGGGACATTGATACTCTGCGTTCATCATGCATAACATGTTTCGACCTGGTTTCCAATTACTCCAGTTGCCCCCTTGCTTCCATTGATGGAATTCCCGGATCGCTAATGCCACAAAATGAGTGGGATACATGTTAAGCTTACAGTATTCAGAACGGTTAAATTTATGCTCTCTAATCCGGAGCAGATCTATATAAGCGTTGATGACAAAATTTGAAAGATCTGTCTCCGGCGCCAACATTCTGATATCCGAATGACCTAGTCCTGTCCCAAGAGGGAAGTCTGTTGCACTGACAGGCTCATGCCCGAAGTAGTGCCGGTCGATCCAAGCCATCTTCTCCGGCCTCAATGGCTTCGTCGCTTGTCCTTTGTTCGACCGGAAACTTGGGCGCGAGGCATGGATTCCTACTTGGGGAACCTTACTCTGGCACAGAGAGTCGTATGCGTCAGGAGGAGGGCGACTAGACGGCTCCCACACCTGACTGGAAGTTCCGTAGTCGTACGCGTCAGGAGGAGGGCGACTAGACGGCTCCCACACCTGACTGGAAGTTCCGTAGTCGTACGCGTCAGGAGGAGGGCGACTAGACGGCTCCCACACCTGACTGGAAGTTCGGTAGTCGTACGCGTCAGGAGGAGGGCGACTAGACGGCTCCCACACCTGACTCTGGGGCTGATAGTCGTACGCGTCAGGAGGAGGGCGACTAGACGGCTCCCACACCTGACTCTGAGGCTGATAGTCGTACGCGTCAGGAGGAGGGCGACTAGACGGCTCCCCTTGGCAACCCCGGTACGCAAGACTAAAGTTTTGAACATCAGTCTTGTACCTCTCAATGGACCTCTTAATATTGTCAGGAGCCTGCGCGACAAACCAGTCAAACGACTCCAGCTGCTTGAAAACGTCAGTGGCCTGGTCAACCTAACAAACATGCATAGAAAATATGGCAAATCATATCATTTGATGGTCGATACGCGTGTGCAAATAAATTATCAAACAACACTAGCATGACTTACAATGGCCAATGCCCAGAACTGGTCATAGACCTCACGGGGCGCATAGGATTTGGTCCTCACTGGGGCAGGGCGAGTCACCCGCGTGCGCGTCACCCTGAGAAACCACTGTAAGTAGTCCTCAGTACTGGTGCCGTCGTGCTTCATCGATACAAGGCTGTCATACGTTTCCTGCCAGATATTCCATTGTTGCACCTCGTCACCCAACACAGTCAAGGCATTAGTCACCTCGAAGTTCGGCCCTCGACCACCCCTGTATGGCCGCATGTCTACAGCGGGTTTCGGAATCCCCTGTGGACAGCCAGCTTGCTTCATAACTCGATCGGGCATCTGAAACTCACATTCTTCGAAGTGAATCAGCGGCACCCGAACCAAACCTGCAAGCACGTACGACACCGGAAGTTGCCACCATAACTCATCCAACAGATGCATCACCTTGTCGTATGGCTGCCACGCCACCTGGTATGCATCCAGCATCTCTAGTTCCCCCCGATAGAACTGTAGATGGTTGTGAGGGTCTACCCGTCTCCTCCTCCGGTTGGTCGGAGGCCCCCAGGCCCACACCCTAGGCCACGTCTCATCGGAATCTACCAACGGCTCCGGACGACCCGTGGGTAGCCTCTCGTAAGACCAAACCTGTGAACGCAAACATTATATGGAATTAGTAATGAATCCCGAATATATTGACTAAGGATCCGGATAAGAAAATAAATGCTCATACCTGTAATAGAGTCAGGCAGGCGGCAATGGACTTGGCACCGAATCTCGTAGCCTTATGCAGTGCTCGATATAGGTGCGCAAGGACAGCTGAACCCCACGAGTACGAGTATACCTCGTCAAGATCCTCCAATAACACCATATACCTCGGATGCACTGTGTTTTTCGAGTGCGTCGGAAGTAATATGGCTCCAATAATATACAGAAGGTATGCCCTCGTATACGTCACGAAATCCTGACGAGAGTACTCATCCGGTAGCACGCCATACTGCTCTCTCAGCCATTTAAGCTTGACGCCGTTCGTTGTAATAGCTGCCCTTGGAATTCCCGGAAAATAATGCCTAGCCATATTCGCTACGGATGCAGACGGCACGCTCAGAGTAACGGGTCTGCCGTGACATGGGATTCCAAGTATATATCCGACGTCCTCTAACGTAACAGTCATTTCACCAAACCGGAAATGAAATGAGTTCGTCTCGCTCCTCCATCGTTCAACTAGAGCGGATATAAGGCAATCGTCGTGGCGATACCATTTCCCGCAATCGGTGAACAGGCTTAAATTTTGACCGTGTATAAGGGCTTTTTGTTCCTCGTTTAGTACCCACTCTTCAATTCCTCTTGTGGTTTGAATTGTTTCCAAAACACCCCTATCGACACCGTCAAATACGTGCCTCGCGACGTGGTCATCGTCATCGTATAGGATTGATGTATCATGAGGTCCGGGGTTGAAATCCATATCTATAAGAACAAAATATAATCGTAATCCAACATATCAGGTTATAATATTTACATTCCAAACCAACATATCTGGATGTTTAACCTAGCTTACCAACACATTAGCAATAGTCATTATTTAAATGTATTAAAACAAATCCTCACTTCCCACCACTCCGAACGGTTAATTACGCCAGTTCTCACTGAATGTAGCGCCAACGTGGTTATATAGCAATATACCCCCCGACGGCCCCTACACCCCCAAGACCTCAAAACCGCTTTGAAGTCAAGTTTTTAAATGTATTACGTCAATTATATACCCAATATATCAGGAAAAATTTTAAAGGGGGAAAGTTACCAAAACACCCGCTACTTGTGCAAAATACCCCCTGGCAGTCATCGCCGGTGCGTCACAAGTTCCTGAATTCACCCGGGGCAATAAAAGTTTTCGGGTGTCTGACACCCTTTGCCGAACTAAAAGTTATTTTAAGGCATGTATCATGAGGCTGGATCCTTCCTAGCAAAATAGTCACCGATGAGCGGCAAATTACCGAAATGCCCCCGGGGGTTCACTATCACCCCAACGCCCCCGAACCAGCTTGAAAACAACATTTCAGTTTCTGTGATTACATTCCTGGACTAAAACTGTGTAATTAAAAACTTGGCGCGGGGAAAACCCGAAACACCCCTCGCGGGGTGGCAAATTACCGAAATGCCCCTGGCATCAGGAAAAATCTCAAAGGTGCCTCGAAATTCTACTTTACGCTTCGTGAGTTCATCATTGGCCTAAAAAGTACTTTACGGATTTTTCGCGCAAAAATCGCGAACCGGTGTCCGGGGCGGGCGCTGAAAGGGCCGTTCGGGCAAAAAAAAAAAACGGCTCCGGAATGGCACGAAATCCTGGGGAATGGAACTTCCCAACATCCTAGGGTGCTCGTAAAAGTTTCGCGCGAAATCGCGCTAGCTTGGTATTTTAAATTAGACTGCGAAGGTACACGGTTCCCCGTATCAGTTAGCCCCTCTACAGCGCTTGGAAAAATCTGAAATTTTTACCTGATACAGATGCTTTCATAATAACTAGGGTCTCTTTTTTGCACTTTGGCCAAATCACGCTCTAGCTATTTTTTATAAATCCGTGAAAAAGCTGTCTAATTAAGGGGCGGGCGCTGAAAGGGCCGTTCGGGCAAAAAAAAAGCAAACGGCTCCGGAATGGCGCGAAATCCTGGGGAATGGAACTTCCCAACATCCTAGGGTGCTCGTAAAAGTTTCGCGCGAAATCGCGCTAGCTTGGTATTTTAAATTAGACTGCGAAGGTACACGGTTCCCCGTATCAGTTAGCCCCTCTACAGCGCTTGGAAAAATCTGAAATTTTTACCTGATACAGATGCTTTCATAATAACTAGGGTCTCTTTTTTGCACTTTGGCCAAATCACGCTCTAGCTATTTTTTATAAATCCGTGAAAAAGCTGTCTAATTAAGGGGCGGGCGCTGAAAGGGCCGTTCGGGCAAAAAAAAAGCAAACGGCTCCGGAATGGCGCGAAATCCTGGGGAATGGAACTTCCCAACATCCTAGGGTGCTCGTAAAAGTTTCGCGCGAAATCGCGCTAGCTTGGTATTTTAAATTAGACTGCGAAGGTACACGGTTCCCCGTATCAGTTAGCCCCTCTACAGCGCTTGGAAAAATCTGAAATTTTTACCTGATACAGATGCTTTCAGAATAACTAGGGTCTCTTTTTTGCACTTTGGCAAAATCTCGCTCTAGCTATTTTTTTTAAATCCGTGAAAAAGCTGTCTATAAATGTAATGTAATACGCTATTTTGAATCGCTATAAATGTAATACGCTAAGTGTAATACGCTGACTTGATGTATAAAGAAATTCAAAATACTTACTTGTTGTGACTTGATGTATTTGAAGAAAAATCTACCGATCTTCTAGCGATTATTCACCGATCTTCTTCTAGCGCTAAAATTTTTTGGAAAAAAAAAAAAAAATTCGGAGCAGAGCATAAATGTGGAGAAGAATGGTTGGGGGGAGGGGATTATAAATAGAGAAGAAAAAGGAAGAGAGAAGAAAAAAAGAGGGTTCGTGTCTGCAGAAAACACCCGTGAGTGGTGGCAGAAAAAAAACGTGTCTCTGCAAAAAAGGACGGTCACGGGGAGCAAGGACAGACTCACGGGGAGCCAACAGGCGCGTGGGGGGAGGGGCGCCACGTGGCAGAAGGAGAGGGCTTCACGCGGGGACCCTTCACGCCGTTGGGCCACGTGGCAGGAGCGGGGGAGGCCACGTGGCACCGCCACCGTAGCAACAGGCACAATTTCCCGCGTTTGGCCACGTGGCAGGCGCGTGGTGGCCACGTGGCAGGCGCGTGGAGACCACGCGGCGACAACCGGCGTCCTTTCACGCGGTTGGGCCACGTGGCAGACGCTGAAGAGGCCACGTGGCAACAACCGGCGTCCTTTCACGCGGTTGGGCCACGTGGCAGGCGCGGATGATGCCACGTGGCACCGCCCAGGCGCACCTTCCCGCGTTTGGCCACGTGGCAGGCGCGTGGTGGCCACGTGGCAGGCGCGTGTAGGCCACGCGGCAACAACCGGCGTCCTTTCACGCGGTTGGGCCACGTGGCAGGCGCGGATGATGCCACGTGGCAGCCTTGGCTCGAATTTTATTTTTTTTTTCAGCCAATCAAAAAATTTGAAAAGTTTTGTGTGGGAGCCACCCAAAATTAAAGCCACCAACCGCTTGTTTTAGATGCGGTTGGTTGTTTAAAAAATTATTAAAAAAAAAAGGGGTTACCAACCGCTTCTAAGAGAAGCGGTTGGGCAAAATTTTTTTTTCCCAACCTTGTATAAGAGAAGCGGTTGGGTGGAGTGGTTTTTTATGGTGGGGCCATGTCAAAAAAATAATCATACCCAACCGCTGCTCTTACATGCGGTTGGGCTTTTTGTGGTGGGGCCCACGAGAGAATGACACAGTAGCCAACCGCTTGTCTTACAGGCGGTTGGGTGGAGAAAAGTGGTTTCGCCAGCGGTGGGTGTGGATCGGGGCCCTATATATTATTAGATGTGATATATGTTAGATATAAAAGATACTTCGTGAGAAGAGCCGTAGTTGGACCATCGTCCTTGCAGCGACGAGAAACTCTTTTAAGGTTCCTTGGATGTGACATCTTAGAGGAGATTATCTAATATTGAGTCTATCTTGTTTATACTCTGTGGATTGACCCAAAAGCCATTTTCTCATTAATTAACTCTTTGTTGTTTGGCACCGTCACACTGCCTCGTCACCCCACTGCCACCATTTAATTAACAAATGCCCAAAGGGTTTATTATGCGTGGCACCTTCAAATTTAAATTTATCCTCCTCGGTAGTGAAAGATACCGTAATGTTTATATATTGACTAATATAATGCGCACTACCAAGTTCCCCACGTTTGGCACATTATCGTCCCTGGCCATGTTCATGGTAAAAACATCACTAGAATGGTGATGTGGCACATTCTTTAGCGTTATATCCGGCAGTCAAAGGCAAATGAAAGAACGAATTGTCCAAGATTTGATTTGGCGTTTTGATTTCTAATTTCTCATCAATTTATGATTTTCATTTTGAAGTTTGTTTTCCTTTTATTTGGATGTGGATTTGCATCGGATGATTAGGTTTGGTTTATATATTTCACGTCAATAGTACTCCCATGAGGTTTCTATCCGAAACTTGGTCGGGGTGTTGAGAATCAAACTTATGAAACTTAATTAGTTGCCGCACATTAGTTAAAATAAACTTGATGGTAGCAGTGCTGTCGCAAGTGAACTGTTTTGCGGGAGTCAGCTGTATTGGATGTAAATCCTTTTAAAAATTTTGAATGGAATCACACTTTCTTACACAATAAAACACATGTTACAATAAAATTAAATAGTAACACATTACAAAATATGTAGAAACAGTCTCACTAAATTATAGAATTAAGCCGAGGCTTTATCCAGTGGCGGAGCACAAGCATGACCTGGGGGGGCCATGGCACCCCCCCCCCCCACAAAGTTTGATAAATTTTTTTTGTTATTTTAAATAATGGGTAATTATGTTAAAAATATTTTACTAAAATGCCACTATATAATAAATGAATGTATTCAATTTTGTTATCTTTTTACTTTTTGTACCACCCACCGTCATAACTAGTCTTTATCTTCCTCGTTCCTTTGTCCATCTTCATTCTTCCAAATTCTAAATTTCCAGATTATCAAGAAAATACTAATAGATCAAGGTCAGTTATTATTTTTTCTTTTTTAGTTTAAATTCTTATAATATTTTATACGTGACTATTGTCATCATACAATTGGTAAGCGCACTAATAATACATATATACAATAAGAGTTAAGTTTCCTTCATGTAAGATTAGTAGTTTGTTGTTGACTAACTTTACCAGGTTAAATAAATCACTACGAATAGTGATATTATATGATTATTAATCAAATTGAGCAATCTAATTTGCATTTAACGTATTCAATCGTGACGCAAATTCTTTTATGTCAGCCGTCAAATTTTTTATGACTTTTCGGTCCTCCCGGTTGAACTTCTTGGATCCGCCCCTGGATTTATCTGAAAAGGTTGATTTGTGCCTCCAAAATCAGTGGCTCGATACGTTATAGTACTATCCCTATTTACATGCAGACTCTTGAAAAATCCTCTTCACTTTGT
Organism: Escallonia rubra; assembly: GCA_033065855.1. NCBI lineage: Eukaryota > Viridiplantae > Streptophyta > Magnoliopsida > Escalloniales > Escalloniaceae > Escallonia > Escallonia rubra. The sequence goes on from JAVXUO010001070.1 coordinate 14,464, forward strand.
TCTTGAACAACTTACACAGTATCAAAATATAAAGACACTAATTATCAAACGTTCGTAACAGAATTTCTGAGTGACAATAAAGGGAAGTGTACGTGTGCCTCGGATGTGTGAGGAAATGCGCGCGCGCGTGTGTCAATGTGTCATTTGAGACACAAACGACATAGTATTGGCTTTGTGTGGAGCCAAAGGAAATTGTGTGGAGCCAAAGCAGATTGGCGCTGCCTTCAATGCCATTGATGGAAACCAAGGATCTGTCTTCTTTCATCTATGACATGGGCTCATATCCATCCATGTTAAGGCTTGTTGTAAATCAATTCTCGAATTGGGAAAAAGCTGATTGGCGCTTGTTCAACACTTTCGACAAGCTGGAAGGTGAGGTATGTTTGATGTTTCCCTTGATCCTGTTCCTACCACCCTCAGTCTATAGCTAGTCACGCACGTTAGTGGTGGCTGAGTGGCTTTACTTCATTGAAGGTGATCATCATGGTCAGACGTAATCGAATAATCACCTCTAGGTATCGCTAGCAAGTGTCGCTGGAATCCGCTAGCAACTAGTTATGCCTCTGAAAGGCTATCGCTAGCAACTAGTTATGCCTCTGAAAGGCTATTCCATTTAAATCCGCTAGCAAGTGTCGCTGTAATTCCATGTTGGGTTCTTCTAGTCGAATGAGAGGGTGTGTTTGGTCTGCTCCAAGGTTGGCAAGGATATCCGGGTAGAAAGACGAGCGGCTTAGGGTGGCTCATAACTAGTTGGCAAGGACAACTAGTCATGCCTCTGCAGTAGCCTGGGGCGGCTCATGCATGTTTGACGCGTAGAAAGACGAGTCTAAGCAAAGTCAAGGACTAGAGATGAGTTTAAGTCCCTCACGTCGCCCTGGGCAATTGTAACCTTCCTTGGCTCACTGTCGCCTAATATAAACATTTTGGGCTCCTAAGTTTTGGACTATTATAGCCTCATCAGTTTCCTTCATCTTACCATATACATACATTTCTCTGGGTCGACGCATACGTCTTTTGTTTGTGCCCGAAACATCAGTTTCATAATTCTCAATTTGTCGTTGCAAACGGCAAGAAGTCAAAAGCAGCACTATTGGGTATAAATGGAGCTTCGTTTTTCACTCAGTCTTGTTCTGTTTCTGCCATATATTACCATATGACTCACGTGTCTTTGGAAATTGGTTCGCTGGAGGGGGAAAATGTGTTGTCACCATCAATGCCGTTGATGGGTGTCAAGGATTTGCCTTCTTTCATATCCGATATGGACACGTATCCAGCTTTCTTAGGCTTGTTCTTGACCGGTTCTCTGATTGGCTGTTGTTCAACTCCTTTGACAAGCCGGAACGTAAAGTATGTTTTGTACATGAATGGTCAATGAGGTAGATTCCCTTGCAGGCCTCTATAAAATAACAAACATTCAGCAATAAAAAAGTCGTGCGTCAACATATAGCCTTTCTTTCAAAACAACGTTTGAGTTAAATTTGGACATTCCCTACCAATTTCGTTTAAAACAACGTTTACACGATTCTGTTAGTGAACTTATTTGAGTTAGACTCCTAATAGAGAGCCATGGCGCAACAGCAAGTGGTAACGAGCTTTGTCTATTAGTCAAGAATTCTCGAACAAAAACTGTCATGCATTTCTGAAATGCTCCACCACCATTTTCAACTCGCACAGGCCCCGGGGCGTATCAAGTCCCAATAATTGTTAATTAGTTCTTCAAAATTGCTGATCGTGTTATTACTTACTGTCTGTAGGTCGTGAACTGGATGGCAAGCCAATGGCCGATCAAGACCATAGGACCAACCATTCCATCAATGTACTTAGACAAGCGATTGGAAGATGACAGAGACTACGACCTCAGTCTCTTCAAGCCTGGTGACGATGATTGCATAAGGTGGCTAGACACCAAAGAAACTGGCTCAGTTGTTTACGTATCGTTCGGGAGCCTAGCCAACCTTGGAGAAGATCAATTGGAGGAACTAGCATGTGGACTAAAGCAGAGCAACCGGTACTTCCTGTGGGTGGTCAGAGCTTCAGAAGAGAGTAAGCTCCCTACCAATTTCTCGACAGAGGCATCCGAGAACGGTCTGGTAGTGAATTGGTGTCCTCAGCTCAAGGTTTTGGCTCACCCGGCAATGGGCTGTTTCATGACTCATTGCGGGTGGAACTCAATACTGGAAGCATTGAGTTTGGGCGTGCCGATGCTGGCAGTGCCGCAGTGGACGGACCAACCTACTAATGCCAAGTATGTTGTGGATATATGGCAAGCCGGGGTTCGAGTTAAGGTAGACGAGAAGGGGATGATTAGAAGGGAGGAAATTGAGACGTGCATAAGAGAAGTCATGGAAGGGGAGAGAGGTAATGAGCTTAAACGGAATGCTGTCAGGTGGAAGGAATTCGCCAAAGAGGCAGTAGATGAAGGTGGTAGCTCTGATAAGCACATCGACGAGTTCATTTCAGAACTTGCGTGCAACTAGTTCAGATGAATAGTTTGATTCCACTATTGTAGATGCATATTTGCATTTCTTTTGAAACCTTTTACTGGTTTACAAAGAATTTGCAAACGAGTTCACAGCAATAATGCTCTCTACTTCAGAGTTTGTAGGCTACCACCTCAGAAGTAGTACAATAAGCAAACCACCATCGCTACAAAACATGTGATGGTTCTAGCATATGTAAATTGCTCAGCAGCCATTTCCCCGGACAAATGAATCACTACTAGAAACACACTAGGCCAATGGCTAATATAAGGACAAAACTGTTCGAAACGTAATGGACTCACAAGTTATATTAATATGATCCCAAATATAAAGCTTACAACTCTAATCTTCTTGGTCAAACATATCAACTCAAAAAGCTTACAACTCTACTTAGTCTAGTGGTTAACACTTAACACATCACTCAACCAAACATAATTCGTCTTTGAAATGGATAACCACATCATTTAACCAATGAAATTCATCATTTTACATGGGTAACACCTCTTTCTCCTTTTTTTTTTCTTTGTTTCTCGTCCACTGTTTTTCTCTCTGCCGTTTTCCTTTTCTCTTTTTTTATTAATTTTTTTTGGTTGACTCTTTTATCTTATTTTAGTCACACATGTAGGCGCCCACCCACCCACCCACCCACATATATACACACACACACATATACATATACATGTATATTTCTATTATGTAATTTTTCCATTGCCTCCAAACTTTCCTCCTTTTTCTCCCCATAACTCTCTATATCATTTCAAATCCCACATGTTTCTTCCTAGGCTTCCCTCTGCAATATTAAAATAACTAAAATGAGAGATCAGATATTTACATACTAAATCCTAATTTAATTATAACTTCTCGAGAGTCACTGGGTAAGTTTCATTTATTTTTTATTGCACCAATTTTTTTATCTGTAGCTACTGGTATTATAAATTATCGCTGATAATATTGCTCAAGTCAATCGTCGCTAAGAACTCAAAAGAACATCACTCATAGAACTGTCGTTAAAGAAATAATAATCGGCTAACCCTAGGTTCAGGATATTACAGTCTAACTATTATTAATTAAAATTGTAATAATAATAAAGCTTATTCATAAATCTAATAATTGAAAAGTATATAAGGTTATATACTAATCATGTTAGTGTGTCTAAAGCTATGCAAATATTATTGGATGTGATCCATATTTTTAAGTTTATTTAGTTTTGCAGGAACTATGTTAGGGCTATATTAGAAAGCCTTGTATAATTTGAGAACTAATTCTAAAAAAATATATACTAATTTATTAGGAATTAATTTTGACTATCGTGTCCTTAAAATCAACTCTCTCATACAATGATAAAAAATCATGTATATAGAAAACAAAAATAACATATGAGATTTAGAAGGAAAAAAATTATGTTACAATTAACTTAAGTTGATTATAATGTAATAAATGTATATACACACACACACACACAACATAATCTTTGCAAAAAATTATCAATGTAATATATAAGATCAATAATCCAATTATAGGACAGCTTTTTGCTTTGATAACACCGCATAATAATCAAAGTAGCTACATCGCATATATGAGATTTTGAAAAGAAGTCACGTATGTATTAGAAAAATAGGTATAATTAAATCAAATAATTCTTTATTATTATATTTGAGAACATTTAAAACCTTTAAAATATAAAAATATATCTATGTAATTCTACAAAACAAAAGATTTACTAGTTCAATTTTTTATATTATGATCAATGAAAAGACTTTTTATTTATATTTAATTAATTTTTTATGAAAAAACACTATGAGTGCACTTAGTAGATATAAAAACTATAATTTGGAGACAAGTCACGGAAGATTTAGAAAATAATTCCAACACTTCAAAATAAGGACACTTTATCTTCATCAATTTGATTGTATTATTACTAGCATCTTACAAGAATTAGAGAAACACATGCACGCTCGCGAGCACACACACACCCGCGCGTGCGCGCGCGCACACACACACACACACACACACACACACACACACATATATATATATATATATATATATATGAAAATATTGGATATTATGTGGTCGTTCTGTCAAATTTATGTATTTTTGCAGATAATAATAACTTATTTGAATGTAATAAGGTGTATACATAAGTCCTATTAAATTTGAAATGCAACTTTATTCTATTTACATTTCTATTTAATCATTATAATATCCTTCGAAAAACATGTAACAACTCAAAAACTTTTGAAGTTAAAGAATTATACTCATATATAACATCTACAATTCAAAAGGTATACGTCATAGCCTTACCACTTTTTAAACTCAATATATCAACCACAATCCTACTCGTTATTTGGCTCTGTATGGCACCAACATGACTATTCTACTACTGTAAGTGTTAAGCCAATATTCATTTAAAATATTACTTGACGACATAAAGTAAAAGCTTAAAGAAGGTAAGCATCTAGTGGCTCTTCTGTGTTGCTATCTATTTTTTATAGCCAAATAAGATATTTTTTTAAATAATTTTAAAGTCTTTTTTGTCTCACGATATGTGATACATATTAATACACTCTTTTAAGACCTTATGGTATACTGTATTTTATAAACCGATCCGAGCTTAGCTCGGGTTACTAGGCTAGTTTGAGAATAATCACTACACCAAAACTGCCCTATGGTGACAAGAAGGCCTACGGTATAAAAGGAACCGTAGGTACAAGTTATGTATGCCTACGGTTAACATTGTACCGTGGCTATTCGTGCTGCTTCGGTTTGGAAGAGCAGTCACGACGGTGCTTACCGTGGGCGAAGAAGTGTGGCAACTCCCTCTCTCTCTCTCTCTTCCCCCCCGACAGACGTACGACTCTCTCTGTCTCTCTGTGACTTGTCTCTCAGTCTCTCACCCATTACCAAACCGAAGACGGCAGACATCACCCTCGACGGCGACACACTCACACGCCGACACGGCGGCCGGCAAGGGCTTTCACCTCCACCAGCCGACTCTCTCTGTTGAGGAGAGCTCAGATCTGGAACGAGTGGTCGGAGTGGAGCCATGGAAGGAGATGGAGATGGACCGGCGAAGAGGTCTTCTTCTGTTCGAATCTAGAAGTATCAGTGAACGGCGAGTGACAACGACGAGGTGAGGACTCCACCGGCCAAGAACCCACTGCCGGCGACGACGCGTCGACGACCGGTGACCCGTGACCGGTCAATTAATCAACTGCCTTCATCATTTTCAGAGAAAGAGCAGAGACGAGAGAGGATGTTGAAGTTCTTGTCGAGAGTGCGGATCGAGTTCAACGTCCTAGACCCACGCACGGCCGCTTCTATGGAATTCCTAGCACAATGCAACGCCTGCAAGGCCAAAGAGTCCAACCCGGCCTACCAAGTAGTCGTCAAGCGCCGCACCGACGACCACCCGCCCCAAATCACGGTGACATTCGTCAACGGCGTCGAGGAGATGTTCGACGCCACCGCCACGCCCGCGCAGGACATCCGTAATATGATCCTCAAGAAGGGCCAGATGTTAGAGACCGAGCAGATGTTCAAAGAGGCCGGGGAAAAATGGCATGTTGTTATACCCGAAGAGGAGCTCAGCCAGTCTTTTCCGGGTACTAAGGTAAACTTCCCTTTTTTTTTGCGTAACTAGATGTGGGCAAGTCTCAGTTTTCGGTGGTTGTTTGTGTTTTGGATGAAGCAATTGGTCGAACAACTGGTGGGCAATGTTTCTTTCCCTTCGAATTTTAGCTTGATTGTGCCTTGCTTTCCCAATTGCTGTCCTAATAACATCCATGGTTTTGTTTTCTGCTTATTGATGTTGTTTTTAGAAAGACTCTGAATGCCTACAAAGTTATCCAATCTTTTGGGCTGCGTCTCTATAACGAATTCATAAAGTTCCTCTATAACGAGCTAATGGACAGAGGGAACCGTGGATGCTGCGTCTCTCGTCCAGTCAAGTGCTGGCGACATTACTTAAAAGGCATGAGCATGCAGAGCTTCAAAGAGACTGAAGGCAAGTGGCGACCTCTTCGCCTGAAAATTTCATCAGATGTCTACGACAATCCGTATGCATACACGACCGTCCGACTTAGACTAGTATGGTGAGCTTATTCATGTGCATACACGACCGTCCGACTTAGACTAGTATGGTGAGCTTATTCATGTGGAATGAAGGGTACATATAAGGAGAGGATCAGATTAGTACTAGTACCAAGTAGCTAATGAACTGATATTACAAGAAGTACATTATACCACAGATATTGATTTCATCAAAGAAGTATTGATTTTTTTTTTCTGTTTGACACCATAGAATGTACTCTAGGGTCTCTTTGAATTTAGAGAACAACCTCAAAGAATGAGTTTTGTGTTATCTGGAGGTCCTATTTGCCCATCCTTTAGGCGATGATGCTTGATGAAACATGTTTCTAATACCTTACAGTAGACATGCTCTATATATCTCACTTGTTGAATTTGGTGTCCTTGTTGTAGTTAAGCAAGTATCTACACTCGCATAGGATGAAAGATCACTCCTGCTGATTATCCTATATCTATACTTAGTTTAGCTGCTGAGTATGTACAATGACATCTCTTCTAAATCTCTGAACTATTTTGGCTTAAGTTTGTTGGACCTTGAAGTCATCTGAGATCTTTCTCTGCTCACACCCTGCAGTTGCCTTTGTGTTTTAACTTCCACATTGCATCTCATGTGGCTTAAGTAGGAAATGGAAGTAGAAAACGAAGTAGTTAATGTCCTAATAACATTTGATGAACTTTAAGTAGTGTCTGCAGTTGCATCCGTGTCCACATTCATGCCTGTGCTACATAGATTGCGGCAAATTGCAAAGCCAAAAGACCTCAACTGCTCTGCTTGCTTTTTGGAAGACTATGTCTCTGTTTATGTTCCTTGAGCTTCATAAGCTGTTCTTAGAGTTCTGCTTGTGCATTGCTGGAACAAGCTGAATCTTAGTTCTCATTTATGAGCTTGTTGACCAAGGACCTGCCACAAGGTTCTTAAAATGTTGCTGCTGTTGGAGGGTGTTGAACATAGTTTGTTGTGGCATAGGTTGTTCCTAGTTAATTAAGGACCTAGATGGTTACGAAGCAGCTTGGAAAGCAAGTTCAGATCATAAGAAGATGCTCATGTAATGACTTCTAATAAAAAGGTTCTGTAGCACTTAAGTCAAAATATTTACCAACTTTGGGAACTGCCTTCACATTTGTGGTTAGTTTACTTGTAACCGGGCCATCTACATAGCATTCCTATAATCCGGCAACTATTTGGTCTGAAATCTGACGGCATTTACGTCGGTGCATCAGGCACGTCAACCCTTTTAGCTAGTGAAAGAGGCTTTACAGAATGGTACGCTATTGAAGTTTAATACTTGTATCGCATGCTTTTTGTTATTACCTATCTTAACCTTCTTCCACGAGATTGTTATGCATTTGGCTAAACTATAGAGTTAAGTCCCTAAAGCATTGTGATTTTAGTTAATTTGATTGGCATGATTATGGTTCCCTTACTGGTGCATCTATTGATCTTGCAGTAGCGGTTCTATAAGTTGGTGCTTGGCAGGGGTGTAGTGATAGCATGGAAATGATTTTGTAAATATTTTTTTTGACAAATAAGGAGCTATGCCTACGGTATGTACCGTAGGCATAGGTTGTGAATAAAAATAAGAATACAGCTATGCCTACGGTAGTACCGTAGGCATAGCTATAAAAATAAGAATACAGCTATGCCTACGGTAGTACCGTAGGCATAGCTGGGAATAAGTGGGCTACGGTATAACCGTAGGCATAACCTTCAACCCTCGTAGGCATAGATCTAGGGCATCGCCACTTCTGGCTACGGTATAGTACCGTAGGGATAGGCTATGCCTACGGGACATGGCACCTATACCTACGGTACTGTACCGTAGGCATAAGCTAGTTTTCTTGTAGTGAATACACATGGCATTATTGAACATTAGCTAGCATAGAAAAAAAAAAAATGAGCATACATAACAAGATTAAGCCTTAGATAAAATAAAATTGAGAAGACACTTTTAGAATACTAGCTAACGGACCCTTATGAATGCACGAGTACAGATGTAATGTGGTCGGGTTGAGGTGCAATTCGGTTTTCTCGTCAATCATATATTATAATATAGTCGAAGATATTTTTAATTAGAAAATAAAAATTAGAATGACTTTCTTCGAGTTAAGCAAATAAACATTGTAAATCATAATAATCGACATCACTCATGAATATAGATTTCATGAATCAAATATGCCACTACTTAAGACTATTAGAATTATATTGACAACAACCTTATAAAATACTAAAAATGTTTCTCATTTTAGTGCATCACAATGCTAATAGATTATATTAATATATCTAAAACTATCACATTAAAAATATCTTTACCTTCCACCAGCATGTTAATTTTAAAGTTCCTTATATCCTCCTTTAATTGTTATGTATCAAAATCTAGTGAATATCATTTGCATCATATCAGGATCACCTAATACGTTGTGGGTGAAGCTCTTCATACCTAAACGGAGAAAAAAAAATTAACATGTATTCTTAAAAAAAATAGTTTACTATGTGATTTGAGTAAAAGAAATGTCAAACAGAGATAATTTTTTGTTCATGCCTACCTTATCGTACTTACACATGTACAAAAAGCAGAAAAACTAATACTTTGTTTCTCATAATATTTTTATTGGCTTTGAGTTAAGATTTGTGAAATTTGGTGGGTAAGACATAAGTAGAAAATTATAGTTAAATCATATGTGCGTATAGCTTTGCTATCGTTCAATTTTCTTTTTATACTCAAAATTATTAATAATTTAAATGTTTAAATATTCAGAATAAAGTATTCATAAAGTAAAGCATGCAATAAATAATCAACTATGCCACATGAAAGTATAATTTTACTTTATCTTTAATTTTGTATGAAAAAGTGAGCTTAAGAAGTTAAACATTCAAGAAATCAAGCACAACTATATATTTTTTCATTAACTTACTTAGTAAACGTTGAATGAACATTTTACCAATATTCCATCTAAACAAATGTAGGCATCTTCTTTTTTCCCATTTTATGGCTCAAATCATTGATCAACGTTCTCATTTTATAGATATTTCGGATATAGCTGAAGAATTATTATTAAATTAGATACAAATTATAGTGCNCTGCATTAAAACTCATAAAAAAGGTAAAAAAAAAAAAAAGGCAAAAATCATTTATTTAGTAACTCTTTAAATAAACTTAAACAACCTACTAATAACGTGCCGTGAAAATAGTTTGGAACAACAATAAAAGCTCATGGAGCTGTTTCACTTACTTTCAAATAAACAGCCTTTTAAAATATAATATTAACTTAAAAAAGGGATATATAAAGTGACATAATCTGAGTGTTTAATTATTTTCCTTCAAGGTCATGTTTGACGATTTTTTGACCATCCGTTTTGATGTATTTTTGAAGATTTTTTAGGACAGTCAATTTAAAAAATGTGTACGTTGTAGTGCTAATGATTATTTTAGTTCATTCTAAAAAATGTCAGCAGAGTGAGGGGGCCAGGTTTTCTGGTTGTGAACGTTGTTGAATAGTGAAATCAAAGCTTGGTCATACTCCAAGGACATAGTCAAATTAGTGAACCACATAAATATTGTGTTTTGTATTTGTTTGTTTGATTTCTCGATTTTTTTTACTTTGATGTATTGCTGCGTAGAAGCTGTGTTAGTAACAACAAACAAATTGATGCCCATAATCTCCATTAGGATTTCACCAAAGGAGTTTATTTTTGGCGTGAAAGGTGAAGTTGTATTACCAAACAAGAAATGCTTGCAATTTTAAAAGCTACTAATTAATGAACCCATGCAAATGCACTGGATTAAACATGTGCCCTTCTTATAAGTATAAAATATACGATTATTCATAAAATAGGATTACCTTAAACTGTAAACAAACGATTTCTAAATAATTTTGTAAAATGAAGTGACTAACAATTCCTCAATTGCAATCAAAATTTGTCCAATTTATTCGTTTCTACTGACACATCAAATAACTCCCACTTTCTGTAAGTTGATCTCAATCGATAATTGATGCAAAGAGACCAACTTTAAGTAATTAAATACTATAGCAATCTCTAAAAGCTTGTGCTTTACGGGCTTATCTCTTGATACACCACCAATTCCTGACGCTACTTATGCTTGTGTTAATGAAAATACCTAGACTTTCCAGATATAGGAAGTGTCTTTGGCTACCGAGAAAATGCAAAGATGAAAAAAATGTCTCTGACTTTATTATTGTTTTGTTGGAGATGGGGTATATGGTTACAAAGTAAAATTATCAGCAAATAGAAAATGTAAAACTTCATCGGGAACTCTCTTCATCTAGAACTACTCCTCTCCTAGGCAGCAAGCCAGCAAGCAAGGCCCCAACTACTGCCCAACATCTTGTAAGAAAAAATTGTTAAATATTCTTTAAAATATATCTTTAAGCTCTTTTAGTCTCTACTCGTGTATTCCAAGAAGAAACTTCTGACTCCAACCCCACTGAGATTCTTCACATCTTTTTGATGTAACTTCTAGGCTTTTCCACGTTCCAAAAAAGAGAGAGAATATGAGATCATAATCTTAACAAAAGCTATAGTGCATGTTACTAAATTACTTTACATATTAATATTGAAATAATTGGTTCAACTTAATCACCATTAACGAAAACATACTTCGGATCACATTACGCCTTAAAACATGTCCAGAAGTAACCAACCTTTC
>JAVXUO010000821.1:0-87500 GCA_033065855.1 Escallonia rubra
GGCCGCCGACCGACATCCAAGTTTGTGTTCTCTGTAAACAAAAGTCCTCTAGGTAATATGAAAGTCCTTCTCGAGAAGGCTAACAAATATATTCAAGCTGAAGAATTCTTGGAGACACACAGAGGACGACGTGGAGAAGAGAAGGAAGAAAAGAAGAAACGATCTCGAGAGATAACTCCTCAAGGAGGCAAGTCAGCAAAACAATCTAAGCGCGATGATCGGCGTCCGAAAGACCCGTTTGCTTCGAAAAATCTGACGCCTCTCAATGCAAAACAGTCACATATTCTTCACGAGATCAAAGACAATAAAGCTCTCCAGTGGCCAGGAAAAATGAAATCTCGACCAAATAAAAGGAACAAAGATTTATGGTGTCACTTTCACAACGATCATGGCCACACAACTGATAATTGTGGGGTCGCTTAACGAGCAATTGAGGCCCTTATCAAGCGTGTCCAGTTGAGAAAGTTTGTAGCTCCTGGAGAAGGAAGACAACAGACACCTCCGGCCATGGAAGAAAGAGAAGATCGGGAAGAGAATGCGGGTACAATCAAACTATATCTGGAGGATTAGCAGCAAGAGGTTCATCAGGACAGGCTCGAAAAGCATACGCCAGAGAAGTGTGCATAACGAGTCAGCCCCCGAATAAGAAACAGAAGGTAGTACCCGTAGCGGCGATCACCTTTTCCGATGAAGATTCAAGGGATATAAAAACTCCTCATGACGATCCATTAGTCATCACAATAAAGGCTGGGAACTTTGATGTAAAGCGTGTCTTGATTGATAACGGAAGTTCCGCCGAAGTCTTATTTCACGATGCATTTCAGAAGATGAACATTCCAGCGGACCGTCTCCGAAAGATGGATACACCGTTGTATGGATTCTCCAATCATCCAGTTGTGGTCGAAGGTATTATCGCACTCCCAGTTACGATTGGCACACCTCCGGCACAAGCCAACTTCATGCTTGATTTTGTGGCGGTAAAGGTCCCCTCAGCATACAACGCCATATTGGGATGACCAGCACTTAATCAATTATAGGCTGTTGTGTCAACTTATCACCTCAAGATGAAGTTCCCCACGGAACACGGGATTGGAGAGGTGAAAGGAGACCAAACTACAGCTCGTCTGTGCTACGCGACTTCATGCCAATCAAAGAACAAGGAATCACTCATTATCGAAGACCTCCGGGAAGATACAAAGATGCAAAGGGGAGAACAAGCTGAAGATCTTGTAAGCATTGAAGTATATCCTGGAGAAGAAAACAAAACGGTTCGGATAGGTTCGAATCTTAAGGAAGACACCAAACTTGAGCTGGTGAACCTATTGAGGACCTATGCAGATATATTTGCGTGGACGGCCGCAGACATGCCTGGTATTGATCCCGAAATCATTACCCATAGGCTAAATGTTGATCCATCCAAAAAACCTGTTAAGCAAAAGAAGATGACCTTTGCGCCAGAAAGGTAAGAGAAAATTGGAGAAGAGGTAGATAAACTTCTAACTGCCAACTTCATTGAAGAGATCTACTACCCAGATTGGATCGCCAACGTCGTCATGGTTCCTAAGTCAGGCGACAGATGTCGAATATGTATCGATTACACAGATCTCAACAAAGCATGCCCGAAGGACAGCTACCCGCTCCCAAGGATAAATCTCTTTATCGACGCTACTTCAGGCCATGAACTACTCAGTTTCATGGATGCATATTCTGATTATAACCAGATTATGATGCACGAGGATGATGTCTCCAAAAATTCATTCATCACAGAGAGATGGTTATACTTCTATAAAGTAATGCCCTTTGGACTCAAGAACACAGGGGCAACTTACCAACGCCTGGTGAACATGATCTTTCGAAACTTGATCAGAAAGAATATGGAAGTCTATGTTGACGATATGCTCGTCAAAAGCATAAAATCTGAATTCCATGTCAAAGATTTGAAGGAAACTTTCGACATTCTTCGAAAGTATAAAATGAAGCTGAATCCACTCAAATGCGCTTTTAGAGTCGCATCAGGGAAATTTTTGGGGTTTATAGTTTCTCAAGGAGGAATTGAGGCGAACCCGAAAAAGATCAAGGCCATTCAGACAATGACGTCCCCAAAAGCAATCAAACAAGTACAAGAGTTAACAAGAAGGGTCGCAGCCTTGGGAAGGTTCATGGCTCGATCAGCTGAACGATGCTTACCATTCTTCAAAGCCATCAGAAAAGTGAAAATTTTCGTTTGGACAGATGATTGTCAGGAATCGTTCGAATAAATTAAAACGTACTTGAGTTCTCCGCCTCTACTTGCAAAACCACTTCCCGGCGAAGACTTATTTCTATACCTCTCAGTCACCGAAGTCGGAGTTAGCATTGTTTTAGTCAGAGAGGAGGATGGAGTCCATAAACCCATCTATTATGTCAGCCAAGTCTTATAAGATGTAGAGACGAGATATCCGAAGATTGACAAGATCGCACTAGCCTTTATCATATCAGCTAGGCGTCTTCGACCATACTTCCAGTCCCATACAATTATCGTACTGACAGACCAACCACTCAGAAAAGTTTTACTGAGCCCCGAGGCATCAGGAAGATTAGTCAATTGGTCCGTAGAGTTGGGGGAATTCGATATCCAGTATAAACCCCGCACTACAATTAAAGCTCAAGCCTTAGCAGACTTTATTGTCGAGTGTACACTACCTGAAGACCCCCCTCAGTTGGTAATTTCTGAAGTTTCAGATCCTTGGAATCTTTACATAGACGGTTCTTCAGCTATTGGCAGTAGCGGAGCCGAAATTATTCTTATAAGTCCAGAAGGTTTTACTATTGAGTACGCACTTCGCTTTGGATTTCAAGCCTCAAACAACGAAGCAGAATATGAGGCTCTTCTCGCGGGGATAAGGCTAGCACATGCCTTAAAGGTGGAATCACTATCAGTTCATAGTGATTCCCAACTAGTGGTCAATCATGTCTTGGGGGATTACGAGGCCAGAGATGAAAGAATGACTCAATATCTCAACTTAGTTAAAACTTCAGCCGTGAAGTTTCAGAACTTCACCATTCGCCAAATCCCCATAGATCAGAATACTCAGGCAGATACATTATCAAGGCTTGCTTCCACTGAAGAAACTGATGTCCAGCGCCCGATATACCTTGAATTCCTCAAGGATCGCAGTATCAGTTCTCAAGCTGAGATTGAAATCATAGATCAAAAACCCTGTTGGATGGACATGATCATCAAATACTTGTCCACAGGCAAATTACCAAGTGAAAGACATGAGGTGAGGAACCTTCGTGTCAAAGCTGCACGGTATGCTCTAGTGGAAGGAACTCTATACAAGAAATTCTTCAGCCTTCCTTACCTCAGATGTCTACGCCCGTTAGAATCCTCATACGCATTACAAGAGGTACATGAAAGGATATGTGTCCAACATCTTAGAGGGAGAACATTGGCACAAAAGATCTTAAGGCAATGATATTACTGGCCTACGATGCAGAGGGACACCATCGAATTCACACGAAGATGCGATAAGTGTCAGAAGTTTGCACCAATTTCTCATTCACCAGTTGCTCCTTTAACTTTGATTGTTTCTCCAATTCCCTTTGCTGTATAGGGAATGGATCTACTTGGACCTTTTCCCATGGCGTCTAGACAACGACGGTTTGTGATTGTGGCAATAGACTACTTTACAAAATGGACTGAAGTAGAATCTCTGGTAACCATTACTTCAGCCAAGTGTGAAGATTTCTTTTGGAAAAATGTCGTCTGCCGTTTTGGAGTGCCAAGAGCTTTGGTCGTTGATAACGGAAAACAGTTTGATAACAATAATTTTCAAACCTTTTGTACCAATCTTTCGATCGATCTGAGATTCACTTCTGTAGCTCATCCACAATCCAATGGTCAGATTGAAAACATGAATCGAAGCATCTTACAAGGATTGAAGAAGAAGCTAGATGAAGCTAAAGGCGCATGGGTGGATGAACTCCCCAAAGTGTTGTGGGCTTATCGAACAACTCCACATTCGGTCACAGGGGAAATGCCTTTCTTACTCTGCTATGGAACGGAAGCAATGCTGCCAGTTGAGATAGGAGTTCCAACAATACGGGCCTTACATTTCAATGAATTAAACAACGAAGTTGGACTCTGAGCAAATCTTGATTTGGTAGAAGAAGCTCGAACTCAAGCCCATGAACCATCCGTTGTCATAAAACAACGAGTCGCACGCTATTACAATCAGAGAGTCCGATCCAAGCTGGTTAACGAGGGAGATTTAGTCCTTCGCAAATTATAAGTCTCCGATCCAAAGGCAGCGACGGGGAAGTTATCTCCAAATTGGGAAGGACCCTATCATGTTGTAAAGGTGCTCAAACCGGGCGGCTACGCACTGGGAACACTTTCGGGAGAATCCATCCCTCGTACTTGGAATGCTGAGAACTTGCGCAGATATTACCAGTAGTGTCTTGGCCCGAGCCAAGACACTTCTTTTTTGGGGGGATAAGGGGCCCAGACCTTATCAAAACCTCAATATTTTAGAAATAGTCTTTAGCAGATTTTTTCGAATAAATGGGTTTTCAAGCAATCCAGTGTAAACTTTATCTTCTACTCGAGCAAAAAAGTTATTTTTCTCAACATTGTTGCAATGTAAACTTAGCCAAAACGTTCTGTCCGAACAGAGTGATGGCCGAACACTCTGCCCGAACAGAGTGATAAGCTTAGCCAAAACGTTATGTCCGAACAGAGTGATGGTCGAACACTCTGCCCGAACATAGTGATAAACTTAGCCAAAACGTTCTGTCCGAACTGAGTGATGGCCGAACACTCTGCCTGAACAGAATGATAAGCTTAGCCAAAATATTCTGTCCGAACAGAGTGATGGTCGAACACTCTGCCCCGAACAGAGTGATAAACTTAGCTAAAATATTGTGTCCGAACAAAGTGATGGCCGAACACTCTGCCCGAACAGAGTTATATGCTTAGCCAAAACATTCTGTCCGAACAGAGTGATGCCCGAACACTCTGCCCAAATAGAGTTATCATCTTAGACAAAACATTATGTCCGAACAGAGTGATGGCCGAACACTCTGCCCGAACAGAGTGCATAACTCTTGGGTTTTATAAAAATACAAGAGGAGGCCAAACGGATTAGCTACAGATCTAAGTCCGTGAAAAAAACAAAAGTTAATGGAGGCATCGTCACTCCACTAAAGCTTTTGCTTCTTCGAAATATAGGCCGAGCGAGGGTGCTCGACTTCTTTGCTAACTCTTTAAGTGACGAATAAAGAGTTGGAGTCAAAGTAAAAATAAATAATACTGTGTGAATGGTAAACACAAACCACGAAAAACACATAGTATAGCAAAATACCATGAAATAAAAGATAAAGAGTTTTACAATAAGCCCTTCAAAGGGCATCAAAATTCTCTGTCTAAGTAAAGCAAAAAGCCTAGATACAAGGATAAAATCTAAGGCTCGGAGGCACCACCAGAAGGACCTTCCCCTGGAAGATGAGAAGCTGCGACATCCCCTGCCTCTGAAGGCATAACAGTTTCTCCAGATGGAGAAACTACCGCAGCAGAACGAAATCATCCAAGGGGATGTTAGGAAAGCGCTCAAAGAACATCTCATTGGCCTTCACAAAGCCAAGCTCATAAATCTCAAGGCCATCTTCGGTCCATTTCTTCAGCCATTCATCCCCAGCGTTCCCATCCAAGAAGTCACGGATGCCTTGGTCTCAAGCTTTGGTCACCTCTTCTGCTGCCCTTCTTTTTACTCGCTCCAGCCTCTTCTCCAGAGTCGCAATCTAATCAAGATGATCTTCCTCTTGCTTGCTCAGCTCTTCAACACAATGGGTAGCCTCTTGTGCCTCCTTAACGACTTCCCTCTTCAGCTGAGCCTCCTCGGCTGCCACCTGCCTTGCCATCTCAAAGCGAGAAATCATTTTCGACCCGCTAGCATACATCTGGAATGAAGGTTGGAACGATCAGCTAAATGAAAGTTGAAAGCAAAACAGAAATCTAGTTGGGATAAAAGGATGTTACCGTATACACGGCCTGAGTGAAGGAGCATGCAAAGGTCTCGTGTGTTTGATTCTGGAAGACCTCCTTGTCTCGAGGAAGAATTCCATGGAGAAGGTGCTGCTCCGAGACCTGACTATCTGGCATCCCAAGGTCATCACGCCTAAGTGTCCATCTCGGTCGAAAGATGGGATCATCCTCAATGGACACTTGGTCCAGGATCCGTGGAGAACGTTCTGTAGGAGTGACTCTAGTCTTCTTAGGAGCAGGGGGCAACTCCACACTTGGCTGCTTCTCTTTTCGCTTCCCCTTGGCTTTCTGGAGAACGCCAAGGAAGCCTCCCTGTTGCGATTTTCCACTTCCGCTAGCCATTTCTGCAATGAAGAAAGAAATCAATACGGGAATAAACATTGAAATCAAATTTAAATCAATGGCTTATACAAAGCACACCTAGAGGAACGGTCTCGGCAGATGACACGCTAGGAATAGCGGGAGGATGAGGAGGAATCAGAAGACCAGCTGGAATGGGCTTTGGAGGTATGATCTTCGCCCACTCCAATTGCTCCTCCGAAAGAGGCTCATCTATGCAAAGACCACCTCGAAGCTTAATATGACTAAGTATGTGCTTACTCAGGTTGTTGGGAGTAGGCTTGCCAGGATTTTCAAAATCCTTACAGAAAGGATTCCACACTTTGTCAAAGGGTAGCTCCCCCTTGTCTAGGCGGCCGACAAAGAAGTATCTCGAATGCCAACCCTTATTCGACTTCGGACCACCCTTCAGAAGTCGCTGCCTACTATGAATATAATACCATCCCGGACAGTTGGCGACCCCTTTGACAAAATAGATTTTGAAGAACACTCTCATAAAATCTGTTGCATCTGGTTTATAGCCCGAAGTCTGAACCAAATATATGAGCCCATCAAGCTTCCTCCAACCATTTGGAACAAGCTGGCCGGGAGCTATTCGATAATGCTCAAAGAAACGAAGAGCAAATGGGTGAAGAGGAAGCCTATACCCAGACTTCACTTGCTCTTTGTAGATCCCAGTCTCAAATTTTGTGCCGTAGTTAGCTGGTTCTTGCAAACCAGGAAGACGAGCATACCAACCTTCGGGAAGAGGATACTCCCGAATTAACTCCAGCAAATCTTCAGTGGACATCTTGCTTGACTTCTCGTTAGCAGTATACCAAGACTTGGGATTAGCCTTATCGTTGGCTTGATCCTTCACATCTCCTAAGGCATTTTTTCCAGACAAAGAATGCGAAGGCTGAGAAGTGGAAGGTTGTGGAGGTTGAGAAGATGAAGGTGGTAATGGTTGTGAAGTTGAAGGTTGTGGAAATGTTAGATTCGAAGTCCCAACTTCACTTCCTGAAGTCAGAACTCGTTCTGAACTCGAAGATGAGCTACTACCTTTAGTTATATTCTCTTGGGGAGACGAAACAGACACTGAAGTCTCGGACATGTTTTCTACTAAAAATAGGAAACTACGACAAACTTGAAGTGCTGAATAGAAAGAGGAGAAGAAAAACTTACTTGGAGAGTAGTATGCTTCCAAATGATTCGATGAGGAAGAAATGAAAGTGAAAGACTCATCTTATAGAGAAACTCCAAGTAACCGTCACTTGGGGAACCCAACGGTTCGTCTCCCCCTATGTGTCAGAAGCCAAGCAAAGAGAAGTTTGAAAATTTCAAAAATTCCCGCTCAAAGGCATTAATGGAGAATGAGACACGCGGAAGGAACCAAGACCTTGGCCGAATAGAATTCTGCCCGAGCAGATTCACGTCCGAACACTCTGCCCGAGCAGAGTGACCTTGGCCAAACAGAATTCTGCCCGAACAGAATCGTGTCCGAACACTCTGCCCAAGCAGAGTGACCTTAGCCAAACAGAATTCTGCCCGAACAGAATCGCGTCCGAACACTCTGCCCGAGCAGAGTGACCTTTGGCCGAACAGAATTTTGCCCGAGCAGAATCGCATCCGAACACTCTGCCCGAGCAGAGTGACAACGGCCGAGCAGAATTCTCTTCGAACAGAACCATGTCTGAACACTCTGCCCGAGCAAAGTGGCCACGGCCGAGCAGATTCATGCCCGAGCAGAATGCCGTCCGAGCATAATTCTGCCCGAGCAGAACTCCGTACGAACACTTTGCCCGAACAGAGTAACCACGGCCGAGCAGAACCATGTCCGAACACTCTGCCCGAGCAGAGTGACCACGGTCGAGCAGATTCATGCTTGAGTAGAATGCCGTCCAAACATTCTGCTCGAGCAGAGTGACCACGGCCGAGCAGAATTCTGCCTGAGCAGAACCATGTCCGAACACTCTGCCCGAGCAGAGTGATCTTGGCCGAACAGATCCATGCCCGAGCAGAATGTCGTCCGAGCAGAATTATGTCCGAACACTCTGCCCGAGCAAAGTGATCTTGGCCGAGCAGATTCATGCCCGAGCAGAATCCCAGCCGAATAGATTCATGTCCAAGCAGAATCCCATCTGAACAGATTTATGCCCGAACAGAATCCCATCCGAACAGAATCATGTCCGAACAGAACCTCGTCCGAGCAGAACACGCTTTGAATATTTGAAATGACAGACAAATAGATTCAATTTTGTTTTTGGCATGTTTCACTATCACCAGTGGAAAAAGTGTGCTTCCACCCGCTTCATCAGCGCCGGTAAAAGCAGGGGGCATATGATATAGCCAAAAATACCCCTCCAATCTACGGACGACACGTGGCAGTTATGACACGTAACCATACTGGCTCATTACTGATATGGCACTTACCATATCAGTCATCGGGCAGAATCCTAAAGAAGCTCTGACTCTATCAGCTAAGATTGACATGAGATCCTCTAGGATCCTAATTAGATTCTGATTAGAGTTGGTCAAAGCCCTGTCCTACTAGGACTCCTCATTCTACCACTATATAAAGGGGTCAAGCCTTCTCAGGTAAAAATAAGGTCACACACATACATATTGTGTCTTTATTGCTTCTCAGAGTTCTACATTGTTAGCCATCTCTGACTTAAGCATCGGAGCGTTCCCCCGTCGGAACCCCACCCGGCGGTCACTCCGCGTTCTCTTTTGCAGGCCTAATTTCTGGTGTGGTTCCCGATCCAATTTTTAGCTACAACAATCTCCAACCATTCACCAACCACTCAACACATAATTACACTCACTTACACCCGAATCAAACACAATCATTCACACACCCGTAACCCAAACACACACACACACACGCACGCACGCAACCTGCAACATACTCATGAATGACGCTATATAGCCTTCGGCAATACACTAAAACCTCACCACCATACCCAACTTCCTCCTAAACTCACATGCTTCCTTCACTGCCCCAACTGAAACACCCACTGAGCACATGGAATTTTCACGCATAAGTATTGAAATGGCACACTTAAATGTATAGAGGAGATTACCTTGAGGCCCTTGCCCAATTTTCTCTTATTTCCTCTCTGTGTCTCTCTTTGATTTTTGTTCTCGAAGCTCACTATCTTGCTTCCTCTTTTCTGTTCTCTCCTTCCCTCCTTCCCCTATTCTTTGTTTAGTTATTGTTCTTCCTCTCCTTTTTTTTTCTTTCCCGAATTTTTTTTCCCTTTCTTTCCACCTAGGATAAGACCAAAATAAAATAAAATAAAATAAAACATTAGATTAGTCATCAACCCAAACTAGCAAGAGGTGGCACTAATTTAGAATGTCTTCTCTAAGAATTTGACACCTAGGGCATATTTCCAAAATTTATGAATTGACCCCCAAAAATTTCATATTTGTAAAATAACCCCCAAACTTTATGTAATTACCTTTTGGCCCCGAATGAATTCTGATTTGATTAAATGTCACTAAAACACATATCACCCATCTTATTATTTTTCATCACCGAGACATTAATTTAAAGTTATGCCCCCAAAGTTTTTCAAAATTACAAATATGCCCCCAGAATTTCAAAAATTACATTTTTTCCCCAAATTATTTTAAGCTCCTACACACTACTAATACCCAAGCATTGCTGAATTTTAACTCCCGTTTCTCTTTTGGAGCCCAGATGGTTACCTTAACCGGCTCCCGAAGTTTGAGATACTACACTTACAAACTGAACAATCTCAATCTCTTTACCAAGCCTGGTAAACCAAAAACACTACATTTTATTTTATTGCCATAATACAGATACAAAAGGCATCTATCTGATTAGGACGAAAGTGAGTATGGCGGAGTACATTCGGATCACATTCAAGTGAAACAAAAAAGGAAAATTTGAAGAGGTTGAGAGAAGTTTGTGAAGTAAGAACTAAAAGAGTGAAGAAATAATGTATGACCTGTTGACTACATGCATGGGTTTGGAATGTATGATGCATTTCATTGCTGGGAAAAGTGGTAAGTAACCAATAATCCTATTTGATTACGAAAGTATATAATTAAAGTTGTAACCCTCTTATATCGGACTTTTAAAAAGCCTGCCATGCACACCATATGAATGAGGGTGTCTTCTGCACGCAGAAAAATCTCAAAATTGTCATGAGAACCAAAAGGGAATAAAGACTATCTCAATTAATCAAATCAGCCAAGCCCTTTAAAGTTTGAAAGCTTATTAAACCTTTGTAAGATATCATAGACGCGTAAGCACTCTGAACATAAAACATAAGTAAACAACGTAAGTTCAAAGTACGGCCAAAAAAGTGCTAGTAATATACGAAAGTAGTATTGATGGCACCTTCTCTGTAGCCTCCTTGTTAAAAGAGAACTCACTTCAAGATAATTGTATGCATGACATGATTGAGTGTGTGTTACTTGCAAGTCGCAAAAGGTTGATTTTTGAATAAGAAAGAGGTGCAGAAATAATTTGAGAAGTTGAAAAGCAGTGACATATGTGATTATAAGTTTAGAGTACGTCGGATCCTTAGTTAATGGACGACAATTGCTTACAAATGACTAACAAAATAATCACGTGCAACGGTCGTGCGACGCACATGCAGAATTACTAATAGTCACATGCAGATTTACAAGTGTTGGACCTGATTTGTCCAAATCATCCGAATTTACTAATAGTAGTAGGTGCACGTCGAATACCACTGAGATGCTTGGATTTTATGTATGATGTTTCACATGCTTGTTTTACATGTTGATATCAAAGCTGATCGGTTGTGCCATGAGCTTTTTATAGCGTGTTGTATTTCTCAAATTTATTGTTCCTTAAGTTTGAATTGAATAGTTTAGCTCCCTCCTTTTTCCTTGCATAATTGTCAAAAAAAAAATTTAGCTACGGTCAATAGTTTTGTGTAATTTTTTATAAATAGTTAAGATCAAAATCTGACGAAATCCAAAACAATAACCCCCATTAGTTTTATGAGACGTGCACTCAGACCTAACAAATGGGTATACCAGTCGGATACGGGTAAAAACCGATCGGGTCCGAGTAAGCCCGGGTCGGGTAATTTTTACCCGATTTTTTTCGGGTAGTGTTTTTGGCTGCCCGTACCCTACCACTGCGGGTTAGGTATTACCTGTGGGTAAATGACTTTTGACTTTTTTATTAATATATATATTCATTGGGGTATTTTAATTATTTCTTTTAGAATATTTTCCTCTTCCTTTTTTTCTACAATTATCACAGTTTAATTTATACGTGATTTTATTTTTATTACTAGAATTAAACGATATTTTGGCTATAGACCAAATAATCTCAAATCCAACACAAACGTACAAAAACACATACAGAAATACTACAAGTAAATGAAGATCTGAACTGATTGATGGAAATTACAAAAATCATTCAATTAACAGAAATAAAACCACAAGATCTAATTGATTTCATAGTTGATTAGTTATAGATCCAACCAAATAATCTCAAATCCAACACAAACGTACAAAATTTCGTATAGAAATAATACAAGTAGACGAAGATCTGAACCGATTGATGGCAATTACAAAAATCATTCAAAAATTGACAGAAATAAAACAACAAGATCTGATTGATTTCATAGTCATATCGACTATGAAATCAAAGTTGAAGGCTGAGGCTTTCCACGGAAGACAGTGGCTGTGGCCGATGGAGCTGGACGACTGGGCGCCGTCAAGATGCGGAAAAGTGCGGTCGCCGGTGGATCTGACTATGGTGGGTGAAAGCAAGAGATAGAGAGCGAGGATCAGAGGGAGAGATACGGTCGTCGGTGGATCTATGGTGGGTGAGAGCGAGAGATAGATCTGACTATGGTGGTGTAAATAAGAGAAGGACATCGAGATAGAGAGAGGGAGAGAGGGAGAGGGGAAGAGCGGCGCAAATAGAGAACACGAGAGACAAGAGTGAAAACCCTAACAGTCACTTATATATAGTGAACAATTCGGGTAGGTCAGGTAAACCGTATCCGACCCAACCGATCCGAAAATTACAGGTCGGTACGGGTACGGGTCTATTTTCGGCGGGTATTCAAAATATGTACATGTACTCAGGTTTTTTGGCCT
The DNA here is from genome assembly GCA_033065855.1 of Escallonia rubra. Lineage (NCBI taxonomy): Eukaryota > Viridiplantae > Streptophyta > Magnoliopsida > Escalloniales > Escalloniaceae > Escallonia > Escallonia rubra. Next base: position 12,467 of record JAVXUO010000821.1, read on the forward strand.
GGTACTGATCGACCGCAGATACGAATCAATTTTTTCCAGGTCTACATGTACTGTGAAATATTTTGGGAATTTTTAGCATCCGTGAAGGATGCTAAATTAGGGTATCAATTAAAAAGAATTATCGACATAATTAGCATAATAAACCAAGTTATTTTAATCTAAAAATTTTAGGAAAATCTTATTTTACTGAGATGTGATGTTACCTTATATTTCGTGTGATTACGAGGCTGATGGGTGTTTTTACTAGAACTGACTTCTGAGCGCTCAGTCTGGACACCAGTTCGGGTTTTCGGCCGAATTTGTTTTAAAATACTTTTTAGCCCAGAAATGAATTTAGGATGATTAAAACAGTGTTTTAAAATGTTTTGGGACTTTTCTGTTGCTAGAAACAACCAGGGGTATTTTCATAATTTGTCACCCCAGAGGGGTATTTTGGTAATTTTACCTGGAAACGCTTTTCCAAACTGAAACGTGATTTGATTCAACATTTTCCAAAACTACTTTATGTGGGTAATAAGTTTCAAATAACTGCATAAGCATCAATACGTGTTAAGAGAATAACACCTGGGTCATAAACTCTTTCTTATACGGTCTGTAAGGCTTTGAACGTAGATAAAGGAAAAGTAGGCTTACAAACTAAACAATCTCAATCTCTTTACCAAGCCTGGTAAACCAGAAATACTACATTCTATTTTATTGCCATAATACAGATACAAAAGGCATCTATCTGATTAGGAAGAAAGTGAGTATGATGGAGTACATTCGGATCACATTCAAGTGAAACAAAAAAGGAAATTTTGAAGAGGTTGAGAGAAGTTTGTGAAGTAAGAACTAAAAGAGTGAAGAAATAATGTATGACCTGTTGATTACGTGCATGGGTTTGGAATGTATGATGCATTTCATTGCTGGAAAAAGTGGCAGGGAACCAATAATCCTATTTGATTACGAAACTATCTAATTGAAGTTGTAAACCTCTTATACCGGGCTTTTAAAAAACCTGCCATGCACACCGGATGAATGAGGGGTGTCTTCTGCACGCAGAAAAAATCTCAAAATTGTCATGAGAACCAAAAGCGAATAAAGACTATCTCAAACAATCAAATTAGCCAAGCGCTTTAAAGTATGAAAGCTTATTAAACCTTTCTAAGATATCATAGACGCGTAAGCACTCTGAACATAAAACATAAGTAAATAATGTAAGTTCAAAGAACTGCCAAAAAAGTGCTAGCAATACACGAAAGTAGTACTGATGGCACCCTCTCTGTAGCCTCCTTGTTAAAAGGGAACTCACTACAAGATAATTGTATGCGTGACATGATTGAGTGTGTGTTACTTGCAAGTCGCAAAAGGATGATTTTTGAATGAGAAAGAGGTGCAGAAATAATTTGAGAAGTTGAAAAGCGGTGACATATGTGATTATAAGTTTAGAGTTCGTCGGATCCTTAGTTAATGGACGACAATTGCTTACAAATGACTAACAAAATAATCACGTGCAACGGTCGTGCGACGCACATGCAGAATTACTAATAGTCACATGCAGATTTACAAGTGTTGGACCTGATTTGTCCAAATCATCCGAATTTACTAATAGTAGTAGGTGCACGTCGAATACCACTGAGATGCTTGGATTTTATGTATGATGTTTCACATGCTTGTTTTACATGTTGATATCAAAGCTGATCGGTTGTGCCATGAGCTTTTTATAGCGTGTTGTATTTCTCAAATTTATTGTTCCTTAAGTTTGAATTGAATAGTTTAGCTCCCTCCTTTTTCCTTGCATAATTGTCAAAAAAAAAATTTAGCTACGGTCAATAGTTTTGTGTAATTTTTTATAAATAGTTAATATCAAAATCTGAATAAACCCCCATCAATGAGACGTGCACTGTGAAATGTTTATGAGACGTGGGTCCGAAGGATGACTAAATTAGGTATAGTCGGGTACGGGTAAAAACCGTTATCGGGTCCAAAATAAGCCCGGGTCGGGTAATTTTTTACCTTAAATTGTTTTCGGGTAGTGTTTTTGGCTGCCCGGTACCCTACCACTGCGGGTTAGGTATTACCTGTGGGTAAATGACTTTTGACTTTTTTATTAATTTATATATTCACAGGGGTATTTTAATTATTTCTTTTAGGTAATTTCCTCTTCCTTTTTTACTACAATTATCACATTTTAATTTATTCGTGAATAAGTTTCAAATTTTATCAATACGTGTTAAGAAAATAACACCTGATAAACTCTTTGGCTGTAGGCTTTGAACGTAGATAAAGGAAAAGTAGGCTCAAACTCCAATCTCAATCAAAGCCAGTAAAAGAAACACATACATTGCCATATACAGATACAAAAGGCATAAATTAGGAAGATCTGAGTACGGAGTACATTCGGATCACATTCAAGTGAAACAAAAAAGGAAATTTTGAAGAGGTTGAGAGAAGTAAAGAACAAAAGAGTGAAGAAATAATGTGATGTTGATTACGTGCATGATTTGGAATGTATGATGCATTTCATTGCTGGAAAAATGTCAAACCAATAATCCTATTTGATTACGAAAATTAATTGAAGTTGAAACCCTAATACGGGCTTTTTAAAAGCTGCCATGCACACGGATTGAGGGGTGTCTATGCAGAAAAAATCTCAAAATTGTCATGAGAACCAAAAGGGAATAAAGACTCTGAATTAATCAAATTAGCCAAGCCAAGTATGACTTATTAAACCTTTCTAAGATATCAAAGACTGTAAGCACTCTGAACGGAAGACAGTAAATGTGGTTCGTACTGCCAGCTGGACGACTGGGCACCCTCTCTGTATCCGGAAAAGGGAACTCACCAAGATGGTATGCTGACTATTGAGTGTGTGAAAGCAAAAGATAGAATGAGAAAGAGGATCATAATTTGAGAAGATGCGGTCATATGTGATTATAAGTGGAGTGAGAGCGAGAGGACAGATCTTACAATGGTGGTGCAAATAAGAGAAGGACATCGAGATAGAGAGAGGGAGAGAGGGAGAGGGGAACTGCGGCGCAAATGGAGAACACGAGAGAAAAGAGTGAAAACCCTAACAGTCACTTATATATATATAGTGAACAATTCGGGTAGGTAAGGTAAACCGTATCCGACCCAACCGATCCGAAAATTACAGGTCGGTACGGGTACGAGTCTATTTTCGGCGGGTATTCAAAATATGTACAATGTACTCAGAATTTTTTATAAATACTGATCAAAACCGGATACAAATCAATTTTAACCTCCATCTACATGTACTGTGAAATATTTTGGGAATTTTTAGCATCCGTGAAGGATGCTAAATTAGGGTATCAATTAAAAAGAATTATCGACATAATTAGCATAATAAACCAAGTTATTTTAATCTAAAAATTTTAGGAAAATCTTATTTTACTGAGATGTGATGTTACCTTATATTTCATGTCATTACGAGGCTGATAGGTGTTTTTAGTAGAACTGACTTCTGAGCGCTCAGTCCGGACACCAGTTCGGGTTTTCGGCCGAATTTTTTTTAAAGTACTTTTTAGCCCAGAATTGAATTTAGGATGATTAAAACAGTGTTTTAAAATGTTTTGGGACTTTTCTGTTGCTAGAAACAACCAGGGGTATTTTCGTAATTTGTCACCCCAAAGGGGTATTTTGGTAATTTTACCTGTAAATGCTTTTCCAAATTGAAACGTGATTTAATTCAACATTTTCCAAAACTACTTTATGTGGGTAATAAGTTTCAAATAACTGCATAAGCATCAATACGTGTTAAGAGAATAACACCTGGGTCATAAACTCTTTCTTATACGGTCTGTAAGGCTTTGAGACGTAGATAAAGGAAAAGTAGGCTTACAAACTAAACAATCTCAATCTCTTTACCAAGCCTGGTAAACCAGAAATACTACATTCTATTTTATTGCCATAATACATATACTAAAGGCATCTATCTGATTAGAAAGAAAGTGAGTATGGAGGAGTACATTCGGATCACATTCAAGTGAAACAAAAAAGGAAAATTTGAAGAGGTTGAGAGAAGTTTGTGAAGTAAGAACTAAAAGAGTGAAGAAATAATGTATGACCTGTTGATTACGTGCATGGGTTTGGAATGTATGATGCATTTCATTGCTGGAAAAAGTGGCAGGGAACCAATAATCCTATTTGATTACGAAACTATCTAATTGAAGTTGTAACCCTCTGATATCAGGCTTTTAAAAAGCCTGCCATGCACACCAGATGAATGAGGGGTGTCTTCTGCACGCAGAAAAAATCTCAAAATTGTCATGAGAACCAAAAGCGAATAAAGACTATCTCAAACAATCAAATTAGCCAAGCGCTTTAAAGTATGAAAGCTTATTAAACCTTTCTAAGATATCATAGACGTGTAAGCACTCTGAACATAAAACATAAGTAAATAATGTAAGTTCAACGTACTGCCAAAAAAGTGCTTGTAATATACGAAAGTAGTACTGATGGCACCCTCTCTGTAGCCTCCTTGTTAAAAGGGAACTCACTTCAAGATTATTGTATGCGCGACATGATTGAGTGTGTGTTACTTGCAAGTCGCAAAAGGTTGATTTTTGAATGAGAAAGAGGTGCATACATAATTTGAGAAGTTGAAAAGCGGTGATATATGTGATTATAAGTTTAGAGTTCGTCGGATCCTTAGTTAATGGACGACAATTGCTTACAAATGACTAACAAAATATTCACGTGCAACGGTCGTGCGACGCACATGCAGAATTACTAATAGTCACATGCAGATTTACAAGTGTTGGACCTGATTTGTCCAAATCATCCGAATTTACTAATAGTAGTAGGTGCACGTCGAATACCACTGAGATGCTTGGATTTTATGTATGATGTTTCACATGCTTGTTTTACATGTTGATATCAAAGCTGATCGGTTGTGCCATGAGCTTTTTATAGCGTGTTGTATTTCTCAAATTTATTGTTCCTTAAGTTTGAATTGAATAGTTTAGCTCCCTCCTTTTTCCTTGCATAATTGTCAAAAAAAAAATTTAGCTACGGTCAATAGTTTTGTGTAATTTTTTATAAATAGTTAAGATCAATATCTGACGAAATCCAAAACAATAACCCCCATTAGTTTTATGAGACGTGCACTCAGACCTGACAAATGGGTATACCAGTCGGGTACGGGTAAAAACCGATCGGGTCCGAGTAAGCCCGGGTCGGGTAATTTTTACCCGATTGTTTTCGGGTAGTGTTTTTGGCTGCCCGTACCCTACCACTGCGGGTTAGGTATTACCTGTGGGTAAATGACTTTTGACTTTTTTATTAATATATATATTCATTGCGGTATTTTAATTATTTCTTTTAGAATATTTTCCTCTTCCTTTTTTACTACAATTATCACAGTTTAATTTATACGTGATTTTATTTTTATTACTACAATTAAACGATATTTTGGCTATAGATCCAACCAAATAATCTCAAATCCAACACAAACGTACAAAAACACATACAGAAATACTACAAGTAAATGAAGATCTGAACTGATTGATGGAAATTACAAAAATCATTCAATTAACAGAAATAAAACCACAAGATCTAATTGATTTCATAGTTGATTAGTTATAGATCCAACCAAATAATCTCAAATCCAACACAAACGTACAAAATTTCGTATAGAAATAATACAAGTAGACGAAGATCTGAACCGATTGATGGTAATTACAAAAATCATTAAAAAATTGACAGAAATAAAACAACAAGATCTGATTGATTTCATAGTCATATCGACTATGAAATCAAAGTTGAAGGCTGAGGCTTTCCACGGAAGACAGTGGCTGTGGCCGATGGAGCTGGACGACTGGGCGCCGTCAAGATGCGGAAAAGTGCGGTCGCCGGTGGATCTGACTATGGTGGGTGAAAGCAAGAGATAGAGAGCGAGGATCAGAGGGAGAGATACGGTCGTCGGTGGATCTATGGTGGGTGAGAGCGAGAGATAGATCTGACTATGGTGGTGTAAATAAGAGAAGGACATCGAGATAGAGAGAGAGGGGAAGAGCGGCGCAAATAGAGAACACGAGAGACAAGAGTGAAAACCCTAACAGTCACTTATATATATATAGTGAACAATTCGGGTAGGTAAGGTAAACCGTATCCGACCCAACCGATCCGAAAATTACAGGTCGGTACGGGTACGAGTCTATTTTCGGCGGGTATTCAAAATATGTACATGTACTCAGGTTTTTTGGCCTGGTACTGATCGACCGCGGATACAAATCAATTTTTTCCAGGTCTACGTGTACTGTGAAATATTTTGGGAATTTTTAGCGTCCGTGAAGGATGCTAAATTAGGGTATCAATTAAAAAGAATTATCGACATAATTAGCATAATAAACCAAGTTATTTTAATCTAAAAATTTTAGAAAAATCTTATTTTACTGAGATGTGATGTTACCTTATATTTCGTGTCATTACGAGGCTGATAGGTGTTTTTACTAGAACTGACTTCTGAGCGCTCAGTCTGGAGACCAGTTCGGGTTTTCGGCCGAATTTGTTTTAAAATACTTTTTAGCCCAGAAATGAATTTAGGATGATTAAAACAGTGTTTTAAAATGTTTTGGGACTTTTCTGTTGCTAGAAACAACCAGGGGTATTTTCATAATTTGTCACCCCAGAGGGGTATTTTGGTAATTTTACCTGGAAACGCTTTTCCAAACTGAAACGTGATTTGATTCAACATTTTCCAAAACTACTTTATGTGGGTAATAAGTTTCAAATAACTGCATAAGCATCAATACGTGTTAAGAGAATAACACCTGGGTCATAAACTCTTTCTTATACGGTCTGTAAGGCTTTGAACGTAGATAAAGGAAAAGTAGGCTTACAAACTAAACAATCTCAATCTCTTTACCAAGCCTGGTAAACCAGAAATACTACATTCTATTTTATTGCCATAATACAGATACAAAAGGCATCTATCTGATTAGGAAGAAAGTGAGTATGATGGAGTACATTCGGATCACATTCAAGTGAAACAAAAAAGGAAATTTTGAAGAGGTTGAGAGAAGTTTGTGAAGTAAGAACTAAAAGAGTGAAGAAATAATGTATGACCTGTTGATTATGTGCATGGGTTTGGAATGTATGATGCATTTCATTGCTGGAAAAAGGTGTAGGGAACCAATAATCCTATTTGATTACGAAACTATCTAATTGAAGTTGTAACCCTCTTATACCGGGCTTTTAAAAAGCCTGCCATGCACACCGGATCAATGAGGGGTGTCTTCTGCATGCAGAAAAAATCTCAAAATTGTCATGAGAACCAAAAGGGAATAAAGACTGTCTGAATTAATCAAATTAGCCAAGCCCTTTAAAGTATGAAAGCTTATTAAACCTTTCTAAGATATCATAGACGTGTAAGCACTCTGAACATAAAACATAAGTAAATAATGTAAGTTCAACGTACTGCCAAAAAAGTGCTTGTAATATACGAAAGTAGTACTGATGGCACCCTCTCTGTAGCCTCCTTGTTAAAAGGGAACTCACTTCAAGATTATTGTATGCGCGACATGATTGAGTGTGTGTTACTTGCAAGTCGCAAAAGGATGATTTTTGAATGAGAAAGAGGTGCAGAAATAATTTGAGAAGTTGAAAAGCGGTGACATATGTGATTATAAGTTTAGAGTTCGTCGGACCCTTAGTTAATGGACGACAATTGCTTACAAATGACTAACAAAATAATCACGTGCAACGGTCGTGCGACGCACATGCAGAATTACTAATAGTCACATGCAGATTTACAAGTGTTGGACCTGATTTGTCCAAATCATCCGAATTTACTAATAGTAGTAGGTGCACGTCGAATACCACTGAGATGCTTGGATTTTGTGCATGATGTTTTACATGCTTCTTATGCATGTTGATATCAAAGCTGATCGGTTGTGCCATGAGCTTTTTATAGCGTGTTGTATTTCTCAAACTAACGGTTCCATAAGTTAAAATTGAATAGTTTAGCTCCCTTCTTTTTCCTTGCATAATTGTCAAAAAAAAAATATTAGCTACGGTCAATAGCTTTGTGTAATTTTTTATAAATAGTTAAGATCAAAATCTGACGAAATCGAAAACAATAACCCCCATTAGTTTTATGAGACGTGCACTCAGACCTGACAAATGGGTATACTAGTCGGATACGGGTAAAAACCGATCGGGTCCGAGTAAGCCCGGGTCGGGTAATTTTTACCCGATTTTTTTCGGGTAGTGTTTTTGGCTGCCCGTACCCTACCACTGCGGGTTAGGTATTACCTGTGGGTAAATGACTTTTGACTTTTTTATTAATATATATATTCATTGGGGTATTTTAATTATTTCTTTTAGAATATTTTCCTCTTCCTTTTTTACTACAATTATCACAGTTTAATTTATACGTGATTTTATTTTTATTACTACAATTAAACGATATTTTGGCTATAGATCCAACCAAATAATCTCAAATCCAACACAAACGTACAAAAACACATACAGAAATACTACAAGTAAATGAAGATCTGAACTGATTGATGGAAATTACAAAAATCATTCAATTAACAGAAATAAAACCACAAGATCTAATTGATTTCATAGTTGATTAGTTATAGATCCAACCAAATAATCTCAAATCCAACACAAACGTACAAAATTTCGTATAGAAATAATACAAGTAGACGAAGATCTGAACCGATTGATGGCAATTACAAAAATCATTCAAAAATTGACAGAAATAAAACAACAAGATCTGATTGATTTCATAGTCATATCGACTATGAAATCAAAGTTGAAGGCTGAGGCTTTCCACGGAAGACAGTGGCTGTGGCCGATGGAGCTGGACGACTGGGCGCCGTCAAGATGCGGAAAAGTGCGGTCGCCGGTGGATCTGACTATGGTGGGTGAAAGCAAGAGATAGAGAGCGAGGATCAGAGGGAGAGATGCGGTCGTCGGTGGATCTATGGTGGGTGAGAGCGAGAGACAGATCTGACTATGGTGGTGCAAATAAGAGAAGGACATCGAGATAGAGAGAGGGAGAGAGGGAGAGGGGAAGAGCGGCGCAAATGGAGAACACGAGAGAAAAGAGTGAAAACCCTAACAGTCACTTATATATATATAGTGAACAATTCGGGTAGGTAAGGTAAACCGTATCCGACCCAACCGATCCGAAAATTACAGGTCGGTACGGGTACGAGTCTATTTTCGGCGGGTATTCAAAATATGTACATGTACTCAGGTTTTTTGGCCTGGTACTGATCGACCGCGGATACAAATCAATTTTTTCCAGGTCTACGTGTACTGTGAAATATTTTGGGAATTTTTAGCGTCCGTGAAGGATGCTAAATTAGGGTATCAATTAAAAAGAATTATCGACATAATTAGCATAATAAACCAAGTTATTTTAATCTAAAAATTTTAGGAAAATCTTATTTTACTGAGATGTGATGTTACCTTATATTTCGTGTCATTACGAGGCTGATAGGTGTTTTTACTAGAACTGACTTCTGAGCGCTCAGTCTGGAGACCAGTTCGGGTTTTCGGCCGAATTTGTTTTAAAATACTTTTTAGCCCAGAAATGAATTTAGGATGATTAAAACAGTGTTTTAAAATGTTTTGGGACTTTTCTGTTGCTAGAAACAACCAGGGGTATTTTCATAATTTGTCACCCCAGAGGGGTATTTTGGTAATTTTACCTGGAAACGCTTTTCCAAACTGAAACGTGATTTGATTCAACATTTTCCAAAACTACTTTATGTGGGTAATAAGTTTCAAATAACTGCATAAGCATCAATACGTGTTAAGAGAATAACACCTGGGTCATAAACTCTTTCTTATACGGTCTGTAAGGCTTTGAACGTAGATAAAGGAAAAGTAGGCTTACAAACTAAACAATCTCAATCTCTTTACCAAGCTAGCTAAACCAGAAATACTACATTCTATTTTATTGCCATAATACAGATACAAAAGGCATCTATCTGATTAGGAAGAAAGTGAGTATGATGGAGTACATTCGGATCACATTCAAGTGAAACAAAAAAGGAAATTTTGAAGCGGTTGAGAGAAGTTTGTGAAGTAAGAACTAAAAGAGTGAAGAAATAATGTATGACCTGTTGATTATGTGCATGGGTTTGGAATGTATGATGCATTTCATTGCTGGAAAAAGGTGTAGGGAACCAATAATCCTATTTGATTACGAAACTATCTAATTGAAGTTGTAACCCTCTTATACCGGGCTTTTAAAAAGCCTGCCATGCACACCGGATCAATGAGGGGTGTCTTCTGCATGCAGAAAAAATCTCAAAATTGTCATGAGAACCAAAAGGGAATAAAGACTGTCTGAATTAATCAAATTAGCCAAGCCCTTTAAAGTATGAAAGCTTATTAAACCTTTCTAAGATATCATAGACGTGTAAGCACTCTGAACATAAAACATAAGTAAATAATGTAAGTTCAACGTACTGCCAAAAAAGTGCTTGTAATATACGAAAGTAGTACTGATGGCACCCTCTCTGTAGCCTCCTTGTTAAAAGGGAACTCACTTCAAGATTATTGTATGCGCGACATGATTGAGTGTGTGTTACTTGCAAGTCGCAAAAGGTTGATTTTTGAATAAGAAAGAGGTGCAGAAATAATTTGAGAAGTTGAAAAGCAGTGACATATGTGATTATAAGTTTAGAGTTCGTCGGACCCTTAGTTAATGGACGACAATTGCTTACAAATGACTAACAAAATAATCACGTGCAACGGTCGTGCGACGCACATGCAGAATTACTAATAGTCACATGCAGATTTACAAGTGTTGGACCTGATTTGTCCAAATCATCCGAATTTACTAATAGTAGTAGGTGCACGTCGAATACCACTGAGATGCTTGGATTTTATGTATGATGTTTCACATGCTTGTTTTACATGTTGATATCAAAGCTGATCGGTTGTGCCATGAGCTTTTTATAGCGTGTTGTATTTCTCAAATTTATTGTTCCTTAAGTTTGAATTGAATAGTTTAGCTCCCTCATTTTTCCTTGCATAATTGTCAAAAAAAAAAAATTAGCTACGGTCAATAGTTTTGTGTAATTTTTTATAAATAGTTAAGATCAAAATCTGACGAAATCCAAAACAATAACCCCCATTAGTTTTATGAGACGTGCACTCAGACCTAACAAATGGGTATACCAGTCGGGTACGGGTAAAAACCGATCGGGTCCGAGTAAGCCCGGGTCGGGTAATTTTTACCCGATTTTTTTCGGGTAGTGTTTTTGGCTGCCCATACCCTACCACTGCGGGTTAGGTATTACCTGTGGGTAAATGACTTTTGACTTTTTTATTAATATATATATTCATTGGGGTATTTTAATTATTTCTTTTAGAATATTTTCCTCTTCCTTTTTTTCTACAATTATCACAGTTTAATTTATACGTGATTTTATTTTTATTACTACAATTAAACGATATTTTGGCTATAGATCCAACCAAATAATCTCAAATCCAACACAAACGTACAAAAACACATACAGAAATACTACAAGTAAATGAAGATCTGAACTGATTGATGGAAATTACAAAAATCATTCAATTAACAGAAATAAAACCACAAGATCTAATTGATTTCATAGTTGATTAGTTATAGATCCAACCAAATAATCTCAAATCCAACACAAACGTACAAAATTTCGTATAGAAATAATACAAGTAGACGAAGATCTGAACCGATTGATGGCAATTACAAAAATCATTCAAAAATTGACAGAAATAAAACAACAAGATCTGATTGATTTCATAGTCATATCGACTATGAAATCAAAGTTGAAGGCTGAGGCTTTCCACGGAAGACAGTGGCTGTGGCCGATGGAGCTGGACGACTGGGCGCCGTCAAGATGCGGAAAAGTGCGGTTGCCGGTGGATCTGACTATGGTGGGTGAAAGCAAGAGATAGAGAGCGAGGATCAGAGGGAGAGATGCGGTCGTCGGTGGATCTATGGTGGGTGAGAGCGAGAGACAGATCTGACTATGGTGGTGCAAATAAGAGAAGGACATCGAGATAGAGAGAGGGAGAGAGGGAGAGGGGAAGAGCGGCGCAAATGGAGAACACGAGAGAAAAGAGTGAAAACCCTAACAGTCACTTATATATATATAGTGAACAATTCGGGTAGGTAAGGTAAACCGTATCCGACCCAACCGATCCGAAAATTACAGGTCGGTACGGGTACGAGTCTATTTTCGGCGGGTATTCAAAATATGTACATGTACTCAGGTTTTTTGGCCTGGTACTGATCGACCGCGGATACAAATCAATTTTTTCCAGGTCTACGTGTACTGTGAAATATTTTGGGAGTTTTTAGCGTCCGTGAAGGATGCTAAATTAGGGTATCAATTAAAAAGAATTATCGACATAATTAGCATAATAAACCAAGTTATTTTAATCTAAAAATTTTAGGAAAATCTTATTTTACTGAGATGTGATGTTACCTTATATTTCGTGTCATTACGAGGCTGATAGGTGTTTTTACTAGAACTGACTTCTGAGCGCTCAGTCTGGAGACCAGTTCGGGTTTTCGGCCGAATTTGTTTTAAAATACTTTTTAGCCCAGAAATGAATTTAGGATGATTAAAACAGTGTTTTAAAATGTTTTGGGACTTTTCTGTTGCTAGAAACAACCAGGGGTATTTTCATAATTTGTCACCCCAGAGGGGTATTTTGGTAATTTTACCTGGAAACGCTTTTCCAAACTGAAACGTGATTTGATTCAACATTTTCCAAAACTACTTTATGTGGGTAATAAGTTTCAAATAACTGCATAAGCATCAATACGTGTTAAGAGAATAACACCTGGGTCATAAACTCTTTCTTATACGGTCTGTAAGGCTTTGAACGTAGATAAAGGAAAAGTAGGCTTACAAACTAAACAATCTCAATCTCTTTACCAAGCCAGCTAAACCAGAAATACTACATTCTATTTTATTGCCATAATACAGATACAAAAGGCATCTATCTGATTAGGAAGAAAGTGAGTATGATGGAGTACATTCGGATCACATTCAAGTGAAACAAAAAAGGAAATTTTGAAGAGGTTGAGAGAAGTTTGTGAAGTAAGAACTAAAAGAGTGAAGAAATAATGTATGACCTGTTGATTATGTGCATGGGTTTGGAATGTATGATGCATTTCATTGCTGGAAAAAGGTGTAGGGAACCAATAATCCTATTTGATTACGAAACTATCTAATTGAAGTTGTAACCCTCTTATACCGGGCTTGTAAAAAGCCTGCCATGCACACCGGATCAATGAGGGGTGTCTTCTGCATGCAGAAAAAATCTCCAAATTGTCATGAGAACCAAAAGGGAATAAAGACTGTCTGAATTAATCAAATTAGCCAAGCCCTTTAAAGTATGAAAGCTTATTAAACCTTTCTAAGATATCATAGACGTGTAAGCACTCTGAACATAAAACATAAGTAAATAATGTAAGTTCAACGTACTGCCAAAAAAGTGCTTGTAATATACGAAAGTAGTACTGATGGCACCCTCTCTGTAGCCTCCTTGTTAAAAGGCAACTCACTTCAAGATTATTGTATGCGCGACATGATTGAGTGTGTGTTACTTGCAAGTCGCAAAAGGATGATTTTTGAATGAGAAAGAGGTGCAGAAATAATTTGAGAAGTTGAAAAGCGGTGACATATGTGATTATAAGTTTAGAGTTCGTCGGACCCTTAGTTAATGGACGACAATTGCTTACAAATGACTAACAAAATAATCACGTGCAACGGTCGTGCGACGCACATGCAGAATTACTAATAGTCACATGCAGATTTACAAGTGTTGGACCTGATTTGTCCAAATCATCCGAATTTACTAATAGTAGTAGGTGCACGTCGAATACCACTGAGATGCTTGGATTTTATGTATGATGTTTCACATGCTTGTTTTACATGTTGATATCAAAGCTGATCGGTTGTGCCATGAGCTTTTTATAGCGTGTTGTATTTCTCAAATTTATTGTTCCTTAAGTTTGAATTGAATAGTTTAGCTCCCTCCTTTTTCCTTGCATAATTGTCAAAAAAAAAATTTAGCTACGGTCAATAGTTTTGTGTAATTTTTTATAAATAGTTAAGATCAATATCTGACGAAATCCAAAACAATAACCCCCATTAGTTTTATGAGACGTGCACTCAGACCTGACAAATGGGTATACTAGTCGGATACGGGTAAAAACCGATCGGGTCCGAGTAAGCCCGGGTCGGGTAATTTTTACCCGATTTTTTTCGGGTAGTGTTTTTGGCTGCCCGTACCGTACCACTGCGGGTTAGGTATTACCTGTGGGTAAATGACTTTTGACTTTTTTATTAATATATATATTCATTGCGGTATTTTAATTATTTCTTTTAGAATATTTTCCTCTTCCTTTTTTACTACAATTATCACAGTTTAATTTATACGTGATTTTATTTTTATTACTACAATTAAACGATATTTTGGCTATAGATCCAACCAAATAATCTCAAATCCAACACAAACGTACAAAAACACATACAGAAATACTACAAGTAAATGAAGATCTGAACTGATTGATGGAAATTACAAAAATCATTCAATTAACAGAAATAAAACCACAAGATCTAATTGATTTCATAGTTGATTAGTTATAGATCCAACCAAATAATCTCAAATCCAACACAAACGTACAAAATTTTGTATAGAAATAATACAAGTAGACGAAGATCTGAACCGATTGATGGTAATTACAAAAATCATTAAAAAATTGACAGAAATAAAACAACAAGATCTGATTGATTTCATAGTCATATCGACTATGAAATCAAAGTTGAAGGCTGAGGCTTTCCACGGAAGACAGTGGCTGTGGTCGACGGAGCTGGACGACTGGGCGCCGTCAAGATGCGGAAAAGTGCGGTCGCCGGTGGATCTGACTATGGTGGGTGAAAGCAAGAGATAGAGAGCGAGGATCAGAGGGAGAGATACGGTCGTCGGTGGATCTATGGTGGGTGAGAGCGAGAGACAGATCTGACTATGGTGGTGCAAATAAGAGAAGGACATCGAGATAGAGAGAGGGAGAGAGGGAGAGGGGAAGAGCGGCGCAAATGGAGAACACGAGAGAAAAGAGTGAAAACCCTAACAGTCACTTATATATATATAGTGAACAATTCGGGTAGGTAAGGTAAACCGTATCCGACCCAACCGATCCGAAAATTACAGGTCGGTACGGGTACGAGTCTATTTTCGGCGGGTATTCAAAATATGTACATGTACTCAGGTTTTTTGGCCTGGTACTGATCGACCGCGGATACAAATCAATTTTTTCCAGGTCTACGTGTACTGTGAAATATTTTGGGAATTTTTAGCGTCCGTGAAGGATGCTAAATTAGGGTATCAATTAAAAAGAATTATCGACATAATTAGCATAATAAACCAAGTTATTTTAATCTAAAAATTTTAGGAAAATCTTATTTTACTGAGATGTGATGTTACCTTATATTTCGTGTCATTACGAGGCTGATAGGTGTTTTTACTAGAACTGACTTCTGAGCGCTCAGTCTGGAGACCAGTTCGGGTTTTCGGCCGAATTTGTTTTAAAATACTTTTTAGCCCAGAAATGAATTTAGGATGATTAAAACAGTGTTTTAAAATGTTTTGGGACTTTTCTGTTGCTAGAAACAACCAGGGGTATTTTCATAATTTGTCACCCCAGAGGGGTATTTTGGTAATTTTACCTGTAAATGCTTTTCCAAATTGAAACGTGATTTAATTCAACATTTTCCAAAACTACTTTATGTGGGTAATAAGTTTCAAATAACTGCATAAGCATCAATACGTGTTAAGAGAATAACACCTGGGTCATAAACTCTTTCTTATACGGTCTGTAAGGCTTTGAACGTAGATAAAGGAAAAGTAGGCTTACAAACTAAACAATCTCAATCTCTTTACCAAGCTAGCTAAACCAGAAATACTACATTCTATTTTATTGCCATAATACAGATACAAAAGGCATCTATCTGATTAGGAAGAAAGTGAGTATGATGGAGTACATTCGGATCACATTCAAGTGAAACAAAAAAGGAAATTTTGAAGAGGTTGAGAGAAGTTTGTGAAGTAAGAACTAAAAGAGTGAAGAAATAATGTATGACCTGTTGATTATGTGCATGGGTTTGGAATGTATGATGCATTTCATTGCTGGAAAAAGGTGTAGGGAACCAATAATCCTATTTGATTACGAAACTATCTAATTGAAGTTGTAACCCTCTTATACCGGGCTTGTAAAAAGCCTGCCATGCACACCGGATCAATGAGGGGTGTCTTCTGCATGCAGAAAAAATCTCAAAATTGTCATGAGAACCAAAAGGGAATAAAGACTGTCTGAATTAATCAAATTAGCCAAGCCCTTTAAAGTATGAAAGCTTATTAAACCTTTCTAAGATATCATAGACGTGTAAGCACTCTGAACATAAAACATAAGTAAATAATGTAAGTTCAACGTACTGCCAAAAAAGTGCTTGTAATATACGAAAGTAGTACTGATGGCACCCTCTCTGTAGCCTCCTTGTTAAAAGGGAACTCACTTCAAGATTATTGTATGCGCGACATGATTGAGTGTGTGTTACTTGCAAGTCGCAAAAGGTTGATTTTTGAATGAGAAAGAGGTGCAGAAATAATTTGAGAAGTTGAAAAGCGGTGACATATGTGATTATAAGTTTAGAGTTCGTCGGACCCTTAGTTAATGGACGACAATTGCTTACAAATGACTAACAAAATAATCACGTGCAACGGTCGTGCGACGCACATGCAGAATTACTAATAGTCACATGCAGATTTACAAGTGTTGGACCTGATTTGTCCAAATCATCCGAATTTACTAATAGTAGTAGGTGCACGTCGAATACCACTGAGATGCTTGGATTTTATGTATGATGTTTCACATGCTTGTTTTACATGTTGATATCAAAGCTGATCGGTTGTGCCATGAGCTTTTTATAGCGTGTTGTATTTCTCAAACTAACGGTTCCATAAGTTAAAATTGAATAGTTTAGCTCCCTTCTTTTTCCTTGCATAATTGTCAAAAAAAAAATTTAGCTACGGTCAATAGTTTTGTGTAATTTTTTATAAATAGTTAAGATCAATATCTGACGAAATCCAAAACAATAACCCCCATTAGTTTTATGAGACGTGCACTCAGACCTGACAAATGGGTATACCAGTCGGGTACGGGTAAAAACCGATCGGGTCCGAGTAAGCCCGGGTCGGGTAATTTTTACCCGATTTTTTTCGGGTAGTGTTTTTGGCTGCCCGTACCGTACCACTGCGGGTTAGGTATTACCTGTGGGTAAATGACTTTTGACTTTTTTATTAATATATATATTCATTGGGGTATTTTAATTATTTCTTTTAGAATATTTTCCTCTTCCTTTTTTACTACAATTATCACAGCTTACTTTATACGTGATTTTATTTTTATTACTACAATTAAACGATATTTTGGCTATAGATCCAACCAAATAATCTCAAATCCAACACAAACGTACAAAAACACATACAGAAATACTACAAGTAAATGAAGATCTGAACTGATTGATGGAAATTACAAAAATCATTCAATTAACAGAAATAAAACCACAAGATCTAATTGATTTCATAGTTGATTAGTTATAGATCCAACCAAATAATCTCAAATCCAACACAAACGTACAAAATTTCGTATAGAAATAATACAAGTAGACGAAGATCTGAACCGATTGATGGCAATTACAAAAATCATTCAAAAATTGACAGAAATAAAACAACAAGATCTGATTGATTTCATAGTCATATCGACTATGAAATCAAAGTTGAAGGCTGAGGCTTTCCACGGAAGACAGTGGCTGTGGCCGATGGAGCTGGACGACTGGGCGCCGTCAAGATGCGGAAAAGTGCGGTTGCCGGTGGATCTGACTATGGTGGGTGAAAGCAAGAGATAGAGAGCGAGGATCAGAGGGAGAGATGCGGTCGTCGGTGGATCTATGGTGGGTGAGAGCGAGAGACAGATCTGACTATGGTGGTGCAAATAAGAGAAGGACATCGAGATAGAGAGAGGGAGAGAGGGAGAGGGGAAGAGCGGCGCAAATGGAGAACACGAGAGAAAAGAGTGAAAACCCTAACAGTCACTTATATATATATAGTGAACAATTCGGGTAGGTAAGGTAAACCGTATCCGACCCAACCGATCCGAAAATTACAGGTCGGTACGGGTACGAGTCTATTTTCGGCGGGTATTCAAAATATGTACATGTACTCAGGTTTTTTGGCCTGGTACTGATCGACCGCGGATACAAATCAATTTTTTCCAGGTCTACGTGTACTGTGAAATATTTTGGGAATTTTTAGCGTCCGTGAAGGATGCTAAATTAGGGTATCAATTAAAAAGAATTATCGACATAATTAGCATAATAAACCAAGTTATTTTAATCTAAAAATTTTAGGAACATCTTATTTTACTGAGATGTGATGTTACCTTATATTTCGTGTGATTACGAGGCTGATGGGTGTTTTTACTAGAACTGACTTCTGAGCGCTCAGTCTGGACACCAGTTCGGGTTTTCGGCCGAATTTGTTTTAAAATACTTTTTAGCCCAGAAATGAATTTAGGATGATTAAAACAGTGTTTTAAAATGTTTTGGGACTTTTCTGTTGCTAGAAACAACCAGGGGTATTTTCATAATTTGTCACCCCAAAGGGGTATTTTGGTAATTTTACCTGTAAATGCTTTTCCAAACTGAAACGTGATTTGATTCAACATTTTCCAAAACTACTTTATGTGGGTAATAAGTTTCAAATAACTGCATAAGCATCAATACGTGTTAAGAGAATAACACCTGGGTCATAAACTCTTTCTTATACGGTCTGTAAGGCTTTGAACGTAGATAAAGGAAAAGTAGGCTTACAAACTAAACAATCTCAATCTCTTTACCAAGCCAGCTAAACCAGAAATACTACATTCTATTTTATTGCCATAATACAGATACAAAAGGCATCTATCTGATTAGGAAGAAAGTGAGTATGATGGAGTACATTCGGATCACATTCAAGTGAAACAAAAAAGGAAATTTTGAAGAGGTTGAGAGAAGTTTGTGAAGTAAGAACTAAAAGAGTGAAGAAATAATGTATGACCTGTTGATTATGTGCATGGGTTTGGAATGTATGATGCATTTCATTGCTGGAAAAAGGTGTAGGGAACCAATAATCCTATTTGATTACGAAACTATCTAATTGAAGTTGTAACCCTCTTATACCGGGCTTTTAAAAAGCCTGCCATGCACACCGGATCAATGAGGGGTGTCTTCTGCATGCAGAAAAAATCTCAAAATTGTCATGAGAACCAAAAGGGAATAAAGACTGTCTGAATTAATCAAATTAGCCAAGCCCTTTAAAGTATGAAAGCTTATTAAACCTTTCTAAGATATCATAGACGTGTAAGCACTCTGAACATAAAACATAAGTAAATAATGTAAGTTCAACGTACTGCCAAAAAAGTGCTTGTAATATACGAAAGTAGTACTGATGGCACCCTCTCTGTAGCCTCCTTGTTAAAAGGGAACTCACTTCAAGATTATTGTATGCGCGACATGATTGAGTGTGTGTTACTTGCAAATCGCAAAAGGTTGATTTTTGAATGAGAAAGAGGTGCATACATAATTTGAGAAGTTGAAAAGCGGTGACATATGTGATTATAAGTTTAGAGTTCGTCAGATCCTTAGTTAATGGACGACAATTGCTTACAAACGACTAAAAAAATATCCACGTGCAACGGTTGTGCGACGCAGGTAAAGAATTACTAGTACTCACGTGCAGATTTACAATGCTTGGACCTGATTTGTCCAAATCATCCGAATATACTAATAGTAGTAGTAGGTGCATGTCGAACACCACTGAGATGCTCAGATTTTATGTATGATGTTTCACATGCTTGGTTTGCATGTTGATATCAAAGATGATCGGTTGTACCATGAGCTTCTATAGCGTGTTGTACTTCTCAAACTTCTTGTTCCTTAAGTTTGAATTGAATAGTTTAGCTCTTTCCTTTTTCCTTGCATAATTGTCAAAAGAAAATTAGCTAAGGTCAATAGTTTTGTGTAATTTTTTTTTATAAATAGTTAATATCAAAATCTGCAATAGTAACCCCCATCCCTTTTATGAGACGTGCACTGTGAAATGTTTCGAGAATTCTTGGAGTCCGTGAAGGATGCTAAATTAGAGTATCAATTAAAAAGAATTATCGACTTAATTAGCATAATAAACCAAGTTATTTTAATCTCAAAATTTAAGTAAAACCTTATTTTACTGAGATGTTTCATTACCTTAAATCTCGTGTCATTATGAGGCTGATAGGTGTTTTTAACAGAATCGACTTCTGAGCGCTCGGTCTGGACACCAGTTCGGGTTTTCGGCCGAAAATTTCTTAAAATACTTTTTAGCCAAAAAATGATTTTAGGAAGATTAAAACAATGTTTGAAGATGTTTTGGGAATTTTCCGGTGCTGGAAACCACCAGGGGTATTTTCGTAATTTTTCATCCCGGGCGGGGTATTTTGGTAATTTAACCTATAAATGTTTTTCTAAACTGAAAACGTGATTTGAAACAACATTTTCCAAAACTACTTCATGTGGGTAATAAGTTTCAAATAACTGTATAAGCATCAATACGTGTTAAGAAAATAACACCTGGGTCATAAACTCTTTCTTATACGGTCTGTAAGGCTTTGAGACGTAGATAAAGGAAAAGTAGGCTTACAAACTGAACAATCTCAATCTCTTTACCAAGCCAGGTAAACTAGAAACACTGCATTTTATTTTATTGCCATATTACAGATACAAAGGGCATCTATCTAATTAGGAAGAAAATGAGTATAACGGAGTACATTCGGATCACATTCAAGTGAAACAAAAAAGGAAATTTTGAAGAGGTTGAGAGAAGTTTGTGAAGTTAGAACTAAAAGAGTGAAGAAATAATGTTTGCCGTGTTGATTACGTGCATGCGTTTGGAATGTATGATGCATTTCATTGCTGGAAAAAGTGGTAAGTAACCAATAATCCTATTTGATTACGAAAGTATGTAATTGAAGTTGAAACCCTCTGATATCGGGCTTTTTAAAAGCTGCCATGCACACTGGATGAATGAGGGGTGTCTTCTGCATGCAGATAAAAATCTCAAAATTGTCATGAGAACCAAAAGGGAATAAAGACTATCTCAATTAATCAAATTAGCCAAGCCTTTTTAAGTATGAAAGCTTATTAAACCTTTCTAAGATATCAAAGACACGTAAGCACTATGAACATAAAACATAAGTAAATAATGTAAGTTCAAAGTACTGCCAAAAAAGTGCTAGTAATATACGAAAGTAGTACTGATGGCACCCTCTCTGTAGCCTCCTTGGTAAAAGGGAACTCACTTCAAGATTATTGTATGCGCGACATAATTGAGTGTGTATTACTTGCAAGTTGCAAAAGGATGATTTTTGAATGAGAAAGAGGTATAGACATAATTTGAGAAGTTGAAAAACGGTGACATATGTGATTATAAGTTTAGAGTTCGTCGGATCCTTAGTTAATGGACGACAATTGCTTACAAATTCCTAATAAAATATTCATGAGCAACGGTCGTGCGACGCACGTACGAAATTACTAATAGTCACGTGCAGATTTACAAGGATTGGACCTGATTTGTCCAAATCATCCGAATTTACTAATAGTAGCAGTAGGTGCACGTCGAACACCACTGAGATGCTTGGATTTTATGTATGATGTTTCACATGCTTGTTTGCATGTTGATATTAAAGCTGATCGGTTGTGCCATGAGCTTCTATAGCGTGTCGTATTTCTCAAACTTATTGGTCCTTAAGTTTGAATTGAATAGTTTAGCTCTTTCCTTTTTCCTTGCATAATTGTCAAATTTTTTTTTGGCTAAGGTCAATAGTTTTGTGTAATTTTTTTTTATAAATAGTTAAGATCAAAATCTATCAAAATCCGCAATAGTAACCCCCATCCCTTTTATGAGACGTGCACTGTGAAATGTTTCAGGAATCTTTGGTGTCCCTGAAGGATGCTAAATTATGGTATCAATTAAAAAGAATTATCAACTTAATTAGCATAATAAAGCAAGTTATTTTAATCTAAAACTTTAAGGAAAACCTTATTTTACTGACATGTTTCGTTACCTTAAATTTCGTGTCATTACGAGGCAGATAGGTGTTTTTAGCAGAACTGGCTTCTGAGCGCCCGGTCTGGACACCAGTTCGGGTTTTCGGCCAAAAATTTTTTAAAACACTTTTTCGCCCAGAAATGATTTTAAGATGTTTGAAACAGTGTTTTAAGATGTTTTTGGGATTTTTCCGGTGTTGGAAACCATCAGGGGTATTTTGATAATATTCCACCCCGGAGGGGTATTTTGGTTATTTTACCTGTAAATGCTTTTCCAAACTGAAAACATGATTTGATACAACATTTTCCAAAACTAATTTATGTGGGTAATAAGTTTCAAATAACATGATAAGCATCAATACGTGTTAAGAAAATAACACATGGGTCATAAACTCTTTCTTGAGACGTAGATAAAGGAAAAGTAGGTTTACAAACTAAACAATCTCATTCTCTTTACCAAGCCAGGTAAACCAGAAACACTACATTTTATTTTATTGCCATAATACAGATACAAAAGGCATATATCTGATTAGGAAGAAAGTGAGTATGACAGAGTACATTCGGATCACATTCAAGTGAAACAAAAGAAGAAAAATTTGAAGAGGTGGAGAGAAGTTTGTGAAGTAAGAACTAAAAGAGTGAAGAAATAATGTATGACCTGTTGATTACGTGCATGGGTTTGGAATGTATGATGCATTTCATTGCTGGAAAAAGTGGTAAGTAACCAATAATCCTATTTGATTACGAAACTATCTAATTGAAGTTGTAACCCTCTGATGTCGGGCTTTTATAAAGCCTGTCATGCACACCGGGTGAATGAGGAGTGTCTTCTACATGCAGAAAAAATCTCAAAATTGTCACGAGAACCAAAAGGGAATAAAGACTATCTGAATTAATCAAATTAGCCAAGCCCTTTAAAGTATGAAAGCTTATTAAACCTTTCTAAGATATCATAGACGCGTAAGCACTCTGAACATAAAACATAAGTAAATAATGTAAGTTCAAAGTACTGCCAAAAAAGTGCTAGTAATATACGAAAGTAGTACTGATGGCACCCTCTCTGTAGCCTCCTTGTTAAAAGGGAACTCACTTCAAGATTATTGTATACGCGACATGATTGAGTGTGTGTTACTTGCAAGTCGCAAAAGGATGATTTTTTAATGTGAAAGAGGTGCATACATAATTTGAGAAGTTGAAAAGCGGTGACATATGTGATTATAAGTTTAGAGTTTGTCGGATCCTTAGTTAATGGACGACAATTGCTTACAAATGACTAACAAAATATTCACGTGCAACGGTCGTGCAACGCACGTGCAGAATTACTAATAGTCATGTGCAGATTTACAATGGTTGGACCTGATTTGTCCAAATCATTTGAATTTACTAATAGTAGGAGTCGGTGCACGTCGAATACCATTGAGATGCTTGGATTTTATGTATGATGTTTCACATGCTTGGTTTGCATGTTGATATCAAAGCTGATCGGTTGTACCATGAGCTTTTATAGAGTGCTGTATTTGTCAAACTTATTGTTCCTTAAGTTTGAATTGAATAGTTTAGCTCCCTCCTTTGTCCTGGCATAATTGTCAAAAATTAGCTATTATCTATCCAAACAGCGTTGTGATTGAAAAGGGTATTAACAACATTAAATTAAATATTTATTATCCAATATTCTCATACTGAAGTTGAAGATTTTTAACTGTTTGACGGTTCATTCTTCTAGAATTTATGATGGTAGTTTCTTCATTTTTCCGTGCGTAGCACGGGATTTTTGCTAGTTTAAAACATATACATAAACCATAGTAGGCGGTGCCCAACATTCTCACACTCAGTCGTTCTGAGAACCGTACAGTTTGCTCCCAAATGTAAATGAAGCCACCAACAACTTAGGGCCGAGTCGTTGATTGCATCACTACGGGCATTATCCAACTGTAGTCTATACTCTAGGAGCACTACAGTTCCCTGAATAACGACGATACACATACTAAAACAAGTAATGAAGCTTCCAAATACCTCGTCAGAATGACGATACCTTTTCATATCAGGAAATTAAAAATTAGTTAGCCACAAAATTGATATTCCCATATAGATTAGCAATGAATAAGCAAATAGCTCAAGCTTAGTTTGATTCCGGCAATACCCAAACTAATAAAAGGAACCAGCTTTCCTCCACCTGACCTCGGATTGGCTCGCCTCTGCAATCGTAAGTGACATGGCCAGCAAGGCCTATAACATTTTTAGCTCTTCAAACTATTCCCAAAAAGTGCTAGTAATAAACGAAAGTAGTATAGAGATTAATTCGGCAGTGAAACAAACGATGACACCCTCTCTGTAGCCTCCTTGTGAAAAGGGATATCCTTTCTAGATCATTGTATGTGCGACATAACTGAGAGCGCGTTATATGCAGATTGCAATAGTGCAATTTTTGAACGTGAAAGAGGTGTTGACATAGTTT
The DNA here is from genome assembly GCA_033065855.1 of Escallonia rubra. Lineage (NCBI taxonomy): Eukaryota > Viridiplantae > Streptophyta > Magnoliopsida > Escalloniales > Escalloniaceae > Escallonia > Escallonia rubra. The sequence continues at coordinate 37,070 of JAVXUO010000821.1, forward strand.
GAGCATTTTAAAAGCGGTGACATATGTGATAATATGTTTAGAGTTTTTCGTTTATAGACGATAACTGCTCACAAATGATTTAAGAAATGTTCACGGGCAACGCACGTGCAAGGGACGTGCATCACGTGCAATGCACGTGCAAAATTACTAGTGGCTTTAAAAATACCATGGTAGTGGCCCTCTTCCTCTATAGCATCCAATTTTCCCAATTTAAATAATACGTACTGAGGGGGTCTTGGCATGGTGCAAACAAGGGTTGGACCAGATTTGTCTGAATCATTCCAGTTTACTAATAATAGCAGCTGCTGTACGTCGAAATTAGTTCCATTGAACTCGAAATTGACCATACAACAGATATATGTGAATCAAATTCGTTTGCATGAAAAATTTCATGTGGTACCATGTAAGACCCATCAATGAAAAACATGGTTTTTTCATGCATACAGTTACTGATACTTCACTAAAATGCACCAGACATATTTATAAGACAAAAACAAGCCTTTTGGGCTCTGACACTGTTGATGATTGGAGGACTTGCAGAAGCTAAAGCATACCTTGAATCGCTCGTTAATCCCGACTCATTTTACAGTCGTTGTCTCACTATCGAATACCTCATAATTATGTCAGAACTCGCAGGAAAAAGTGGCTACTAGAGTCTCTTACAGATCAAGAACCAAGGCGTCTTGCACACTCACGTGATTTTACGGTGAGAATTCTGCTGATGGAAGTTATATTGCCTTGGAGACTGATGAATATATTTATAGAGAGTGGACACGTGCGTGTTGCAACAGTTCCTTCCCAACCTTTCGGCAACTTACGTAACTGACTTGTTTTGGAGCCCCTGTGACCAGGGATGGACGGAAATGGCAGCATAACATGGCGCAAAAAAATAGATATGCACAACTGGTGCATGTCATAATCTTGCTCTACATTCTGAGTGCTCCTTCCTCGACTACTTTATAGGTTAGCTTTCTATAATTCTACTCCAATATTGCCAGTCCTATTTCTTCTCTAATCCATTTTTTTACTAGAAGAAAGACCGAAAGAATAAGGTAGTTGATTCCCCATTCTCGAACGTAATGAAAATGAGAAAATTGTTGGTGGTTGCCAAAGGGGTAAAGAACTTATACACGGATTTGCCAAGTAGTGAAAGAGGACATGCAAACAAATTTGAGAGATATATTTTTGGGAACTCTAAATACACATTAAAATCCAAAATTTTCACTTTGTTAATAGTGGAGTGCTAGTATTTCAGTTAAATGCGATATTTGAAAAAAAATTATGGTGTAAAACAACCCAAAAAAATGCACCCAATAATGGAGAAGGGGCTCCATACTAGTAAATCTCAAGCATTTACTTTGACTTCAAACAGGGATATCAAAATTTTATTCTGAGGGAGCATCAATCTACACAAGAAACACAACTTTTGCACATTACTCAGAGTTTTACAAGTGATTTTGGGTTTTCCCCCACACCATTCCTGTAGCTTTAACTTGTATATCTTCTCCTCTTAGAAGTACACTTCAAAGCATGCATGTCTCCATTGAACTCTATATCCATCCAAGAAGAAAAAGAAAACAATGGCATAGGAGCCCTAGCCCATGGCACTAGGACACTCAGGATTTCCAGTAGGGGCCAAATAGCCAATAAAGTATGGCAAAAAATGCTCCAAATAAATAGGGACCTCTTTTGAAATCGAATAGAATTTTGCTGCTGACCGGGTAGCAGCCTCACGCTGCTAACCCCCCATGTGGCAGCCTGGTAGTGGTCCACCTGTCCACCGTCATCTTCCCACGGAAATAGGAATTTTGCTGCCATTAATGGAGAGCTGCCGTCAACACAACTGGTTACTAAAATCTTGGCTGATTTTAGGAACACAGCAGTATTGGTTTAGATCATTTAGAGTTGCATTGGTTTTATCCTGCAAAAAGGTTTTTGTTCTGCTTTCTCATATTCTAAGTTGAAGTAATGTTGCTTTTGGTTGCGCTTTTCATGTCCATTGTTCCTTCTCATGTGTTCTTATGAACATTCATTTTGCAACGGAAAAAAATCGTCGAGCTTAATTAAGAGCCAATCAGATCAGTTTCAAGAGTTCTTGAGGTGCCCATGGCACCCACTTGCCACCTTACATCCTGTCGTGAGTACTCCTTAACAGGCAGCTAATTTCTTTGAATCAATATTTAACTCTTGCATAACTAAAGCAATTGAAGGAAGCCCAAACCATTGGAGATGCCTTGTGGTTCTGAAACATGATATCAGGAAATGGAACTTCTATTTTGAGCAAGGCCGTGCAAATAAATCATCTGAACTTATATTGAAAATTTTGATTGCTTTATAGCTCTTATCCCTCTCTCAATATTTATCTCTGTCTCTCTGATATAAAAATGAAGATCATCTGCATCCATAACCCGGACAAAAGCTGTTGATATTCCGTTGTGGAGCAATGATCTTCTCATAAACTGCATTCAACACTGAAAATCACCTTTCTTTTATAAACCAATATCCAGATTAGGTTGGGGGAGCCGACTCCAAAAGAGGGGTCCAACTCCTTGGCAATAGATTCTATCAAAGGTGACACATATGATGATATCCAATGTATTTGTCCTGAAAAATGGATTTTAAAAGCTTTTTTTCTAGAAAAATAACCACTTTCATTGAGCTTATCACTACTGGAGGAGCCCCATCACCTTCATGAAACACTCTCTTTGAATGAAACCAAGAATGTTAATCTGTCCTATCCACTGAAAGGGGAAACTTCACATTGATGGATCTGCTAGAGAAGGTGCTTGATGACCAGATAAGCACATGGAGGAAGGAAGGAAGGGGGGAGAGAGAGAGAGAAAGACGTTCCAAGATTTCTGTTCGTTAAGATTTTAGGAACCAGCTGTGTTCCTAAAATCAGCCAAGATTTTAGGAACCAGCTGTGTTGACGGCAGCTCTCCATTAACGGCAACAAAATTCCTATTTCCATGGGAAGATGACGGCAGACAGGTGGACCACTACCAGGCTGCCACATGGGTGGGTAGCAGCGTGAGGCTGCTACCCAGTCAGCAGCAAAATTCTGTTCTTTGAAATCCTCCATTTTTTTGTCGTTGCCACTTCCAGTAACTAACTGTGCCGTTTTAGGTAACTAAGATGCGTGTACAATTGACAATGCCATATCTCAGGAGGGCCTTGATACTCAATACCAATCTTCTTCATGGACTCCTCTTTGACGAACCTATAGTCCCTGAAATCACTTCTGCCAGGTTGCAGAGCCCAGTAGAACACCACATTCGGTTGTGCTACATCCACATCAACATATTCCGCACGGTTTGGGTCGCAACAACCTTATGCCTTCTGCAGCTATGCATGAAGCAAGTTAAGAAATGGGATCCAAAACCAACACTGGTGAATGATGTATCGGTTGCTTAAGGTTAATGTGTATAAACAGAATGCGAAACAAGAAAGGGAGCTGTAGTTCACACTAATATAATCTTTGCATGTGGCTGGGGTCTTATCAAATTAGATGAAAGACAACTTAGCTATGCAATGTTTTGCCATACAATTTACAAAGGAAACTAGGACAAATCAGTGCTGCTGACATACAACATAAAACATAAGTTTTGATAGAATAGGTGAAGGGAAAGATAATTATATTAGAGAGCATTAATAAAACTGAGTACAATGAGGCCTTTATATAGGCAAGAGAAAATTATCCTACCAGAAACAGAAAAGAGAATCATATATAAGTTAGAAGAACTCTAGAATGTTCTAGACATAGAATTATAGCGAAAAGGTAATTGCCATATTAATATGTATCATCTAACATACCCCTCAAACTCAAGTTGGTATTGAGTTTGGAGGTTAAGTCCAGAGCGGTGTCTTGATACGAGCTACACTATGTAAGATCCAAGTTGAGATGAATTCCATGTGTAGAGTCCGGCGATGTAAGAACATACAAAAGTCCAGGGGCGAAGTCCGGCATCCATCAAGGTCTCAGGGCGAGGTCCGGTGACTAAGAACATACAAAAGGAGGTTAACCCTCGACACTAGGACACTCTGGATTTCCATTAGCTGCCAAATATCCAATATAGTCTAGTGAGAGATGCTCCTAGAATAAAGAGGGACCTTTTTTTGAAATCTCCATTTTCTGTCGCTGCCACTTCAAGTATCTATTAGTGCCGTTTTAAGTAACTGAGATGCATGTACAATTGACAATGCCATATCTCACGGGGGGCATTGATACCCACCACCAATATTCTTCATGGACTCCTATTTGACGAAGCTACGCCCCTGAAATCACTCCTGCCAGGTTGCAGAGCCCAGTAAAACATTCACATTGACGTATTCTGTAAGGTTTGGGTCACAACAACCTTGTGCCGTCTACAAGTAAGTTAAGAAAGGGGATCAAAATCTCAGGGATCCAAAATCAACACTGGTGAATGTCTTATGGGTTGCCTAAGGTTAATGCGAATAAACAAAATGCAAAACAAGAAAGGGAACATTAATTCAGGCTAATATAATATGTGCATGTGGCTAGGGTCTTGTCAAATTAGACGAAGGACAACTTGGTTATGCACTTTGTTGCTATACAATTTACAAAACACTTGACAAGAATAGTTGTCACGTTAGAGAACAAAGTTGTCACCAAGGTTATAGTGACAACTTTGTTTTATAAATATGACCAGCAATGCTTGTACATATACCATTTTGTTAACTTTGTTCTATACATATGACCAACAATGCAGGTACATATACCCTTTTGTTGAAGGTCATTCAAACTTAGTCCTTGGCTCACCCTCGGCAGGGGTGGACCTACATGGTGACAAGGGGAACTTTTGAAAAAATTGCTTATGGAGGTAGTTCTGCTGAAATTTTAAAAAATTGCTTATGGAGGGGAGGTACAAACTTCTCATGGTTTTATCTATGTTTCCCCTTTTCTGTTTGTATCTAAAACGTGACCTTAACGTCTTACTTGAATCTTGCGCAATGTTTAGTTGGGAATTTGATTTGAAGCTGCGTTATGTGCTGATTATCTAGCTTGCTAGTTGGGTTATCAATTTAAGTGGTTAATTACGCACTCTAATGTACAATAACTGATGCATAATGTACAACTTGATTGCACCGAGAGTGACAGACAAAGGATGATGAGGTTGTGGACAAGTAGTTGTTGTTAGAATCCAAGGTTTGCTGGGCGTACTTATATGATTATATATGTTAATTTTAGTTTAATTTCAGTGATTATATAGAGGTTTAGAATATATGTTTGGTTAATTTAATTTTAGTTTAATTTCAGTTTGATTTCTGTGATTTTATAGAAAACTTTTTAATATTATTTTACTTAAAAAAAAAATTGGTGAATTCGATATAATTTTTGCACCCCCTGAAAAAAATTCCTGGTTCCGCCCCTGACCCTCGGACGAACCATTGCCTAAGCCGAGCTAAGATGTCAAAGCGAGCACGTAATTAGATTAGCTTAAGCCTAAGCTTGATCCACCTCCCTGCATCAAACCGTATTTCTTCCCCCTCCCTGCACAACATGTTATTTCCTTTATCCATACACAAGATTCACCTTGAATGTAGTGACTAAATCTATATATGGCTTGTAACATCCCGGAACTTCTGGAACGTTAACACTCGCTCGGTCATTTACATTAAAAGAATAATACCTCAAACTTAACCAAATAATATCACAATTTGTTAGAGCAACTAAACCATCAATTAAATCATACTCCTAATAGGCTGTCATAATTGGAACATCAAAACGAAGTCCAATTTTTTTTTAAATAATGATGTTAACCCGCGCAGGGGTTCTATTCATCAATACTATCTTAATTTCTCCCTCGCTCGGCTCTAATTCATACTCAGGCAACATGCGGAATGGAAATCAAAGGAGAGTGAGCTTTCGAGAGCCCAGTAAGGTCGATCAAAGATTAAAACAACAAAACAATTCGGACGAGTTTTCATATAGAGTCAAACAAAACTTTTTAACAGTATTTTCAATAAAACATAACATTTCGATATAGACGAACAATAAGAACGATTTCACATTCAAGTCAAAGAACATCTTTTCAAAGGATTTTGTTTTTCGATGAAATCACTGCAATTCGATATAAACATAGGGACGAGTATCATCTCAATCCCTTAAATCAGTAGTTATTCAAAATGCTTCAGGTATAATAAAAAGAAATAGGCAATATTGAACATGAGTAGTACACTATAGCAAAGCCACTCTGGCAGTGCTTGATACGCTTTACATATGCATATGTACACTAACTAGTTCATTTAAGTACTAGTTTAACCCAACCAACAGACCATCCTTATAATGCCAACAATACACACCATCCTTATGACTCTCAGGTTTACTAACTCATGTCAATATCCAAGGAATTAAACACAATTTAGAAAGTTTTACAATGATTGAATTAAATAAAACATATGAGAATAAAGAATTCCAAACGATCGCTATAAGGCTCAAATTAGGGTTTTACTGGCATTTGAAAACAATTTCATGACAAATAAAATATCAAAGTTCATTAAAAATTTGATAATAACTCAGAAAATTATATATGATATCAATTAGACGAAATGGGGTTTCGGATAGAATTTCTTACCTCGATCCAAGATATACAATGCTACGAAACCTCAATCAAGATTCTCTGAATAAACTTTGATTGGCAATCCATTGGTTAGAACACAATCTATACTAATATACTATAAACCTAATATCGACCACCCACCACGTGCTCACTTCTAACTCCGAAATCACGTAACTCAAAGCGGTCCTGCACACGGCTAACTTAATCGTAATCCCTATACACTCTTTCATGCGTAACAATTACTCCAAATACATATTAAATTATAAAAAATACTTTTATAGCTTAAAAAAATATAAAAAGTGAAAATATGAATTTTCTAAATTTTTGAATATTTTTGAATTAAAATAATTTCTTTAAATGTACTAAAACCCCATAAATCACCATAACTGTTTATAGCTGAAAATAAAGTCCCATAATTTTTGTAACACCTTTAGAATACTTATAAAAATTATTAAAATTAAAATCAGAATTTAAAAGACATCATAACTATTTTAAAAATTTTCGTTTTGCTAAATCCAATGCAATAAGAAAATGATAGCAAATCAATTCTAAAAATCACCAAACTTAATCTGGGACTTATTTGCACCATAAAAACATTACTATAATATTTTCAAAATATGTTCAAGAGTTGTTTTTAAGTGGGACATGCTGACGTGGAAGAGAGAGAAAAGTAAAATTTATATGAATAGTTGAATGCCAAATGGCTTAAAGAGAGGCATGCCAAGTAGGAAAGAGAATGTTACATTCTCTCAGCTTCGACTTTCATATATATATATATATATATATATATATATATATATATATATATATAATATAATTAGATTCCAATAGCTTTGTCTATGCCGGGCTTTCTTTGCTATCATGTGATTTGAGTGTTGCCTTTAGTATAATATATGCTTTGATATAGGCAAACGGATCCTCCGTCAGTAGAAGGTACGTTCTTAAGTATGTTATTGACTCAAGGTCGCCCATCAATGCATCACACTCGATTTCGATTAGACTATAACTATAGGTAAAGTTTTCCTTGTCAAGCCCATAAATCTGATGCTTCTTGTTCTTTAATTGAATAGTTCCTCGAAGTATATCCAAAGCGAAAAAAATTCTCAGAGGATACGCCATATCACTATATGCATTAAACAAAGGTTTTGTTATCACAAATCCATTATCTTCTTATGATGGGAGAAACAGGCAACATTTCACTCAACAATTATGCATGTACATAATGTTTCGATAATAGAAACTAACCTTCACCAAAAGTGACAAGTTTAATTCTTCCAACTCCTCTATCTCCCTCAACATTTTCAACACCCTTAATAGCAGCAGGCATGATCTTGGGGAAGAGGTTGTCGCCGTCAAGGACAAACCTTGAATATTTTAGCTGCGGAGATTGAGAATATGACCTCTATATCGTACGCTTCGTCAACCATGATGTTTTCGGATTGTGAGAAGGTTTTGGTTTGAGGGAAAATGAGAGAGCTAGAGTTCTTATATATAGAGCGAGGACTTGGATGGTAGGTCTCTATTTATTCAAACGGCTGGCTTCCTCGACGACTAGGTATAACTTGATAAATGATTGTTAGATAACTTGATAAATGATTGTCAGAATTTTTGATGGGTTCAGTATTACAAACTCTGGATTGGTACTTTAATGACATGTTGTTATCTAATGTAGCTTTTGTGTTTGCAAATGTGATTAGAAGATTTTACTAATTTGCGTTAAGGGTTATATATGTATCGCCTTCGCCGTTATAGAAAAATTATCTCCTAGTCTCCAATTAATACTTGTTTGCTTTAGGCAATAAATTGGATTGTTCATCCTTTTGCTTATTTTTATGTTTTTTATATAGCCTCTAGTCATGGCCTGAATTTCACTGAGCTAAATTGAATTCACGATGTCTTCTTTTTTTAGCGACTGTTGTTCCGTGTTAAATTGGACTTCAACTTTAATTTCTAGGGTGCATTAAATTGTTAACCTTTTACGGTTCAACCTTTGTTTTTCATTATATACGTCTATTTCTTTGAATCAATTCAAAAAGGCTATTGGAAATTGTTTCCATGACTTCACGCTAGAATTTGATAGTTACCGACATTTAATATTCCAAATCTTAGGCAGTTTATTCAACTATCTGTAATTGTCTCGCTTGTTGGGTAATATGTTGCTTCTTGTTTCACATATCGACAACTTACCAAATTTGTTCAGTTTCAATGGTAACTTAGTTGATATGGTTTTGTCTTCACATTAGATCGTTTTGGACTAGATTGAACTGTGTTGTTTTTTGCACTTTTAGCATGATTGTATTGTATTGTTAATGGCCCTCAAGAGGATGGCATATTAGTTCCGGTACAAATTGCATTGCTTCACCAACGTTCTCTCCGACTGTCCATCACTTTGCGGATGATAAGCCGTACTAAGGTCAAGTCGAGTACCCAAGGCGTTTTGCAAACCACGCTTGCTTTTGGGATTTTAGGGCTATATATATAGATTGATAACTCGTCAACTTTTTTTTTCCCGGTTCCCCCGCCTCTTCTTTCCTAGTCTTCACGCGCCACCATCAAACCTCACTAGGGCTGTATAGAATTGAGTTCGAGCTGAGTAGACACATGTTCAAACTCGGTTTGTATAACTTTTGTTCGAATCGAACTCGGGTACAGCCCATAAAGATTGCTTGCATTGGAATAAGTCTAGATTACTTTTGGATAAACAGATCAAAATTTTACCCAATACAATCCAAATATTTGGTGTTCCAAATTCAATTAGATCCAATTATTATTGGGTTTGGACACTCCAAAACATTCACAAGCCTACATGCAATCTAGAGACAATGGCAGATATAAAAGAGACTACCATGCGAAGTGCACTTCTGTTAGGGCTCTTTTCAAGCAAACCATTAGCTCACATGAGACATGTTGCTTTTATAATGTATTTTGCTTAAACGTTATTTATTTACGTACTTTGACTACTTGATGACTCTAGGTTATTTAGTTTTTCCAAGTTTTGGGTAACAAGCGGTGAAAAGTAGAAAACATTGCATATGTGTCAACAAAGTTTAGTGGCATTGCTAAAAAACATAAAGTAAGTCAAAAGCACAGAAAATCTGTCGTTGAATTTTGGCATGCGCTTTGTGATTTTAATCCTTTTCCCAAATTTTCCAAAAGACGATGCAAATATGGTATTATTATGTGTTTCTATATGTTTGCTTGTTCACCATAATAATATTTAGAGGAAACAACCCCGGTGGTCCCTGTACTATACGCGTTTTGCCACATTAGTCCTTAAACAAAAAATTTATCTATTTTAGTCCTTAAACATTACGCCGTTTGCTATATTGGTCATTTTCTCAACTTCCGTCCAAAAATGTCCGTTTGTGGATCCCACACGAGGGGCACAAAGGACCTTTCCCTTCTTCTACCCGTCACCGGCCAGAAACCCTCATTTCAGGTGGACAGAAACCAATTCCTCCCTCCAAAAACTCAAGGCTTCGGCGAGAGTGAACAAGGAGAGGGCGGTGACCGCCAGTGCGGTGAGGCCGCTGGTGGCAATGGTGGAGGAGTGGGGGACCGGGCTGGCATAGAAGGCGATGGCGGTGCTGAGCAGCCTGGCCGGGATCAGGGAAGGGAAGGAGGCGATTGTGGAAGAGGGCCGTACGGCTGCATTTGTGGAGGCGATCGAGGACGGGACAGCCAAGGGACCTGCCGAAGCATGCCGCTGTGCTTTCACTTGCGGTCCAGGGCGAGGGCCCAGTCTTGGTGCTTGGACAGGTCGGAGGCGATGCGGCAGACGGGCAGCTCGTAGAGAGACTGGGTGGATGAGGCGAGGTGGACGGTGAAGCGGAGGAGGTGGGCGAGCTGGGTGGTCTGCTTGGCGAGCTCAGAGCAGTCGGGCTTGGAGGATTCGGTCTCCTAGGCTGATTTGATGACCCAGTCGGCGAGCAAGCAGGATCAGGAGGGAGAGCTCGTCTTGGATGGATTTTTCTTCTTCAGCGGCCATGGTTGAGGGAGCATCTGCTACTGCTGCTGCTGAGTGAATTGAAAGCGGAATGACCAAGAGAGGGGAAGTGTCCTTTGTGCCCCTCGTGTGGGGTCCACAAACGGACATTTTTGGACGGAAATGGAAAAAAGGACCAATATGGCAAACGGCGTAATGTTTAAGGACTAAAATAGATAAAATTTTTGTTTAGGGACTAATGTGGCAAAACGCGTATAGTACAGGGACCACCGGGGTTGTTTCCTCTAATATTTAAATGGACTAGAAAAGTCTTTGCTTCTACCTAAGTTGTAGCAAGGTTGCACGCCGCTAAAACATTCTACATTGCGACAACTAGTAGTCAAAAAATATATTTTTGCGGGAAGTCAACAAGTTCTAACGCCCCGCTCAACTTGTGAGGTCATTTGTTACGCAAACGCTTGTAATGCATGCGATGATTACGTAAAATGGTACTACATGGAATGTCTATTTGTCAAAAGAGTCTAGAGTTGTACAAAATTGTTTAGTTTACTCTAGAGTGTTTTAGAGATAGGTAGAATTGTATGAAACGTTAGACATAAGTGGAGAACAGTCTGGATGAATTATTGTAGCTGTAGGATCGAATTGATCTAGTACATCCCTTGAAGAGGTGGATGTCTATAAAGAGGTAGGAGTCTTTTGTCTAAGAGCATCAAAGTTGTCTTCCAAGTCTTGTACACTATACTTCTAATATGGCTTCTGAGCTACACACTAACTTTTGATCAAAGCCATTAGAAATATGTAGCGACCATTGATTGTTACTATATAATGGGTAAGAGGAAGATTCTTTAGCAGTTAATTTTTTTCCTAAAAGGTTGATTTGCTTACTTTGGGGTTGTACTCCCTCATCAGCCTTTGAATCCATCTTCCTCTTTTCATGCGAACTCTCTCACTTGTCAGAACTAGACAAATTAAGAGAACTATGTTCTAACAGCTTTTTAGCAATGTTCTTATTAAAATAATCAATTGCGACTTCCATGACTCCTACCTCATGTCCGCTGTAAGTAAAAGATGGACATATAGGGAGTTAAGTTTTTGGAAGATGGCTTCTCATAAACCATTGTTGCAGGAACTTTACTCTTATCAAGATCCCAAGACTCCACCCTTATATATAGAAGAAAGAGATTACATGGAGATGATGTTAAGGACACCCTTAACTCAATGGATCGATTGGTGGACATTCATGCTGAAGAAAAGTATACAGGCAGTCTCGCCCTAGCCCATGCACCTGAACCTTAATCCGAGTGGTCGGCTGCCTTTTCTTTGAGTACAGATGCTTTTCTCGGACTTCGAAAATTAAATTTCCCAAATAGACGCATGTTACAGTCATAGGAGTCAAATTGGTGGTGGGGGGTGTGGTCTATCGTGACCGACGGGACAAGACGGTTATAGGTTTTCAATATAATAGTATCACAAAATTTCCTGCGGGTATAAATCCAGCACTATGGGCAGAATTCAAGAACTTGGAAGAGGCGATTCTTGGTGCTCAAATTTGTGGTTATAGGGAAATCAAGTAATTTAAAATTAAAAAAAATCAAAAAAAGATTTTTTTTATAGTGGGCACCCTCTCTAAGAAGCACTAGAAGTGATAAATTCTACAGAAGGAAACAGTTTCATGCTAAAATCATGTTGCTCATAACATGAACGGTGAATAGCTAGCTAGCTAGCTTAAGTTCTTTTCCTCAAATTATGAAGACAGTATCTAGGAAACCATTAACAAGAAACCGTATAGTGCCACGTTCTTGGAGGAAACCAATACAAGGTCAATGTAAATCAGATCAAGTGGTAAGTAAAAAAAAATGATGGGAATTAAGGGGTGTATTCTCAGGAAGAAGATCTTAGTTTGTTAGAATGTTATCACTTACACGTTGTTTAGAAGCATCGGTAATGAACGTGCAAGAGCTGCACATGAATTCTGTATCACAGAACCTGTCTGGGGTTGAGCTTATTCCCTCTTACAAAGCATGTTGTAATGCCTTAAATAACATTGCAAATAAAGGCGAAAGCCAACCATGTCATCCACATCTTCCACCTTACCCACGTCTCACAACTCTCTCTTTCTCACTTCGCTGGGAGACTAAAGTGACCCACATGGCCATTTTTCATATTTTAATTATAGATAATCCCCATGACTTGATTGTGGTTGTGGGTAGTTTATCAAGCTTAACAATAATAAACTACGTGGAAAATAACTACATTGAAATTATGGGCCGCTACAACTTTCATGATGGATGGAAGTTTGTATAAAAGGTTTTGTGATGCACCGCTTCGGAATTTTTTTTGAAAGGATTTAAGGAGTCACCATCTTATTTAATAAGAAAAAAAACTTGAAAATAACTTAAAAGTGTCCAAAAAGACGACTGATCTATCGAACCAAGAGAATGGTCCAGAGACTAAGTTACGCAACAGGAAGGTGTTAGGCACCTGATGTGCCCTTTCGATCTCTATTTCATTTTTAATGATTCTTGGCCTAAAGAACATGTAGAATGCAGAATACAATAAGACTCACCCTAAGCTAGTTTTTATTATTATTTGTCTTGAACACGACACAGGGGGTCAAGTGATCTACGTATTTGATCGGACTAATCGGAATCAAAACGGCCGTAGTTGAACACTGATCCTATGGAAAGTAGTTTACATTTTGGGACTTAGTCTTAGACCAAGAAATGTAAAATACTATTTTTTATGTTTTTGAATTGAAATGTGACTACGGGATTGGGAGACAATCTATATGATTTCTAAGCTAGAAAACTATTAAAAGTTACCTCTAGAAGTAACTTGCCTTGAAGACTCGAGGATGTTCTCTGAATGATCCGCGATGCAAAGACTAGAAAAAGACTTTTATAGAGTGAATATGAACGGGTAAGATTCGCAAGAGAGACATCGTATAAATGACATACAAGCTCTAAGAGAATAAGCTTTCAATATAAAAAATGAAGGCCAAGGGCCATTTGATAGTGCTCAGCGTCACACAATCTGATAAAATTAGCAATGCTAATATACAAGGCTGGAGATAAGTCAGAATAAGTGATAAAATCGCAAATTGACAAAAGTTAACTAATCGGCCAATTAGTCAAAAACCAACCGGTTTATCCCTGAATTTTTATGTATTTAATTACGAATTTTGGGGCATTATTATGTCCCAAAATAAGTAATTATCTTAATCAACTGTCAGGAATAATACCAGATTCGGAAAATACTTCCCATAGTCACACCAATCACTTTGTCTCTCAAATTGATGATTAAGTCTCTATCAAACTTTTTTTCTTGACACTAACTTAACTTGGGTTAACCTTAGCTAACTAGGCTTATTATCCAATAGATCGGGTCTAATTAATTTGGACTAAACTGACTGGACTGGAAGTTTCTTTAAGATGAGAGATAATGCAAATCACATGTATCTAAAAATGCTAGGCTAAGAACCTGCTATGTTTTATAATATTTGGTAACAAGTTGGCAATACACAAAGTGTTAGAACATTTATAATAGCCTTGGTAAAGCTACACCAGAAAAAGAGGGATCTTCGTAGTCCGCATACAAGAAACAAAAAGGAAAATGGTGAAGAAATCGGGCTTCAGCATGGCTGAAATCCTTCAACCTACACTACTTTTTCATACCCCCCTCCCCCCCCCCTCTTTTTTATACTCTTTTCCTGGAGGTTTACTTTTATCTGATATGAAGAACATATATATATATATAAGTAATGGGTTACAAAGCTAATTACCTGAATCTGTAAGAAATGTAGAAGGAAAATGTTTGTAAGAAATGTATAATGTAATTGCAAAGTTTCAGTTTAAGTTTTGCCTGAACTTGGGCCACTGCAACATAATTTGAGACCCTAATACTAGCTTCATTATCTAGCCAATTACCCAAATTCATCTAACCAAGTTGATCATTATACTAGTGATGGTAAGCATAAGTTCCATTAATTAATGGTTTGCCAATGTTGCTGATTACATTAACAAAAGGTTGTAGAAGTTCCCATGAAGAGAACTTCAACTTTGCTACGTTGTTAAACTTCAGTCCTAACCAATAAGTCAAAAAGTCAACGCCAAAAAAATCAGCAGGTTGGGTCAAAATTGGGTCAGTCCAGGTGCTGTGTCGGGTCAGAAACTGGGTCGACTGAGAAATTGTCAAATTGGTCTGGGTCTAGGTAAATGGGTCATGTTGGGATAATGGGTTAAACCAACCCATTTAATGATTGACCTAGTTAACCCATAAATAAATGGGTCTAAATGGGTCAGCCACCCATTTTACCCAAACTCATTTGACCCAAATCCAAACCCAACCCACCCACCTATTTTGTCAGGCCTACACAAGATCATATCTTCCGATTCAGTCCTCACGAGTTTTGCACTATGTATGATGAAGTTGTGGCGTTGTTGGATAAGCCGACAGGATTACCCATTGATGTTCTTGTCATCTAATATGGATAGATCAATTTCGTTTGTGGTAAGTACATTCGGCTCTCTCCCTTGATAGAATATTTTCTTACTAAGCTGGAGAATCATTATAAGCATTATGCGAGCTTCTGAGTGGCTACCTTGGCACTATGTCTGGTTGCCAAGTATCTTACTATTATGGGTCCAAGAGTTGCCAATATGAGGTTAGCTAAGCTGATACCTCATATGTCCTTGTGAGGGAGAACTTAAAGTCTGGTAGTCGTACCTCAAACCATTAACGCCATTACCGAGCTACATAGGGACCCTAATGCAGCATTCAGGGTTGCCCCTTGCTTTTTTACATTTGGCTATCGGATCACATGTGATTGATGGCCATACCTGCTGAGGTAAGGTATTATCCTTGATCTTTCTTTTTTAGGCCTTTATTGTTTAAAGGCCATTCGGTATAGATGCTTGGACCCAATTTTTCTGTTTCAAAGAATCCAGGGATATTTATTCGTATTGCAACTGGTGGAGGACCCACGGACCCATTCCGTGGACTCCCAAGTATCAATGTGTTTGCCTCTCTAGGGCTGCGCACTTCGTCGTTTTACTTCACCTGTCGAATTTTGATGTTGTCTGGTTATAAGTAGATTGTTTCGGTATCTTACATTTCTTCTTTGTGAGAGAACTCACTCTTTCTCTGATTAAGACAACTTCTCAAGAATGGGAGACCCATCCATATCAGCATCGGTCTGTAGAGGATGTGACGTTTGTTACTGGTACATACCATGTTGCTCCAATTTGTGTCAGATTCTTAATCCATTGGCTCGCGCCTCGCATTCAGAAGACAATTTTGGCTACTGAGAATAGAGTGCGGGCTAAATAGACTGGAAGTTTTCAAGTAGAAATGATATCAAATTCCTTGAAAGGGCTAAGGGGGAAGCTCGTTCCCAATAAGGTTTAGGGCCTGACCCCCAAGACTCTCGTAAATCATCGGAGAGCATAGTTCAGGAGACCCAAGTTGTATGGATCTAACAATCTTGGATTGGATCTTAGTTGTTTGAATTTTTTTTTGATGCAGACGAAAATTAGATGCGGGCCTTGCACTTTGATAAACCTCGGAAACATAAAAAAAGATGGCTGAATATCAAGGCTACACCGGGCTTTGAAGACGAAGCTGATGCTTATGTCCAGGGTGAGCTTGATCGAAAGTGTGGAGATGGGGTGAAAATTGTAAAAACAGGGAGTGGTTTAAAATTTGACTCAGGGACTCAAGAAGAATGGATTTCGGTAATGGAAAGACTACTCTTAGGTTGCTGATAGGACTTCGAACTTTTTTCTTTTGCCCTAATTTTGGTCTAGGCTGCCCTTTGCAGGGATTTTGTCCTAGCGGGCATTTTGTCATTACCATGTCGGTCTCTACTTCATTTTTATTGATTATTGGCCTTTTTAACATAACACATAAACATGTAAATATGCATAAATCAAACCCCGAGTTTATTTCTATATTATTGGCTTGAACTCGACATCGGGGGTCGAATTGCCTACGACTCCGATCAGAATAACTGGAATTGAAACCACTATATTTCGACTTTGGTCTTATGGAAAGCAAATTAATGACTAAACTGGACCAAGTTAATTACTTAAGTCATATAACTAGGCCTAAGCTTAATAATAAACTTTAATTAATAATAAAGCCCAATATTTATTTCATTAAAAAGAACCACAAAAATGGGGTGTCCACAGAGTCCCTCGGTTTGGGAGCTAGCGCGCGCATGAATATCACAAAAAACAACACATTTTTGTAGTTAAATACGAAAAAAGATCACAAGACTCTAATCAGACGAGTTGATATTACACTTATACCATTTCATACACTACACATCCCCGTCCCTTTCTCACCAACCCTTGCCCCATCACCCTTACCTACCCCTTTTCCGCCATCATTCCACTCTCCCAGACATAGCAATGCTGCTGCCCGTTGCGGCATTGTGCTCACATGTGCACCTCCAGCCTACGCACACTCACATACCACATTACAACACACCTACAGATATACCTAACACCCCACCCACCTTTAGGAGCCTTTCCTTATTTGCCCTCCCCTCCCTTTCATCCTCACACACCCAAAACACACATAGCATACCCCATAAACGCATAGTTACAGCTGGGTTCTCCACACAGCTCAACCCGATTACACAAACAAGAATTTATCCAAATTAAAACCCTAATTGAATGTTAAGAGAGAGAGAGAGAGAAAGATTACCCTTTAGGGATTCGATTTTGATGTTTTTTTTTCTCTCTTCTTCTTCCTTTTTTCCGTCCACGAGCTCTCTGCTTCTTCCATTTGCTGTTGCTCTATTTTTGTTGCCAGGTTACTGTTCACTTTTCCCTCTTTTTTTCTTAATTACATTTCCCTCTACCGAATTCTTTTCCAATCTTCTTTTTGTTTGAACTTCTATTCAATCCCTTAGTTTATCATTAAATCTCCTTAGTCATCATACAACCATATAGGAGATGGCATCTTTAGAATTATTTTCTCCAAAGTTTTTACACATCTTCTCAAAATTTCAATCCCCCCAACTTTTCAAAATTGCATTTTGGCCCCAACACTTTAGTAAAATTACATTTTGACCCAAGGCCAAACTAACCCCTTATTTTCCTTTCTAATACTTGATTATCGATAAAATTAATGCTATCGATAAAATTAATGCCCTCGATTAACCTAATTCTCGTTTAGACTAAGTCATGGTATTACATCCTCCACCCCTTAAATAAAATTTCGTCCTCGAAATAAGGATAAACCTCATCCTACAAACAAATGCGGATATCTTTACCGCATTAACGCCTGGGGTTCCTAAGTGCTTTCTCCTGCTGCGTGATTTCTCCAGATGACTTTGACCACCTTTATCGGTGCCTCCAGGTACGAGATATTATCTCGAATTTCAATCTGTTCCAACAATATCACATGCATAGAATCGGTTTCATACTTCTTTAACATTGATACGTGATAGAAGTTATGCAATTGACTCAATCTCGGACATAGATCAAGCCTATATGCTATCTTCTCGATCCTAGACAGGATTTTACACGGCTCGATGAACCTCGGGCTTAACTTTCTCCACTTGCTGAATCACTTGATTCCCTTCCATGGTGACACTTTCAAAGGTATTAGGTCACCTACCTCAAATTCTAATATTTTACGCCTCTTATCAACATAGCTTTCTGCCAATTCTGCGCAATACGAATTCCTTATTGAATAATCCTCACCTTATCTTCTATTCCTTGCATAATTTCGTGCAGAAATAGTCTTCATTCATCAACTATGATCCAACAAATAGGCGTGCGACATCTTCAGCCATACAACACTTTTTAAAGAGTCATTTTCTATGCTCGACTGATAACCATTGTTATAGGAGAATTCGACTAAGGGTAACTGTTCACCTTGTACTCTGCCCAAAATAAATAATGCAGGCTTTCAACACTCTTCCAATATTTATATCGTGCGTCCAGATTGGCCATCTGTCTAAGGCAAAAGGCCGTCCTCATGATCAACTTCATTGTCATTTCTTATTGAAAACTTTTTCAAATTCTAAAGATGAACCTTGCGTCTCTGTCGGACACAGTAGTTACTAGAACTCCATAACGACTAATCACTCGCTTACTTCAAGTTTAGGCAAGTCGTTTAGAAGAATATTCTTCCCAGATAAGAATAAATCGGGACGTCTTAGTCAACTTATCCATTACAACCCAGATAGATCTATCTCTCTTAGTTGTTCGGGGTAACCTTAACACCAAAATTCATCGTAATGTTTCCCACTTCCACTCAGGTACAAAGAGTGATTGTATCTATCCGACGATCTCCTTGTGATCCACTATGACCTGTTGACATGTCAAACATTTGGATACAAACTTTGATATATCCCACTACATGCTAGGCAACCAAAAGTTTTGGCCGTAACTTAGGCTACATTTTCTTCTCCCCTGAGTGAATCGGTATTTAAGACTAGGAGTACCCTTCACAATTTCTTTTCTTAATTCATCATTAGGCGAAACATATATCCAACCTTCACATTCTTACTTACCATCCTCATCACCATCAAAATCTTCCTCCTTTTTTTTTTGGAATCTCAGCTGGATCTCGACATTCTTTCACCTTGACCTTAAGCTTCCTTGTTTCAATTAAGAAGCACTGGTCGCATTTTCATGTGAAACAGACCGTTACCTCCTTTTTTCCTTACTCAAACTTTGATTTTGAGTTTGTTCACATCCTTAATAGCCTTTGGCTTAGAGATCATCACAGTCAATTTTTCCTCAATAGTGCGTCTTAGAGATATTCTCAATAACTCTTCTGTAGCCTCCTGCTGAGCTTAGGAAGCTACTAATCTCAACGTCGAAGTTTGACAATCCCCATTTCTTATCTTTTCAATTTTTCCTTACCCCTCTAACATTCTTCCGCATGAACCCCGTACGTTAGTTCTGTGGCTTACTCCAATATGTAAGACATGTTTTAATTGCCTTAACATAGTTTGTACCCTTGTGCCTTAGTCTGCACCAACGACACTTTCTAACTCTTCCCCCTTGTCCTAAACTTTGTTCGGACTGTCCTTCACCTACTATCTTCTCATATTTCTTTCCACTTTTCCTGTTTCGATCATTTATTCTACCTCTTTTCCATTCATGCTCCTTTCTTTCCTCTCATACCTCACTATTTTCTACTTCTATCACTCAATTTCTTTTTCTCTTACTTCCGTAGTAATTCCCTATAGGAACCTCCTTACTTGTCTTTTTAAGGAATATTTGAAACCCTTCTCCATTTGTTTTGCCTTTTGATTTTTCTATCATCACTTGACGAGGGCAAACAAGGCCAACTCACCAAATTCCCTAATATACCTTTCCACCTTTCTATCCTTCCACTTAGCACGAGAAACTTGTCTCCAACTTACTCTACAATTTAAGGAGAAAATATTTATCATCAACATATTAACTGAACCTATTCCAAGTAATTTACGCTCGATGGGTCCTTTTATTGCCTTCAACTTGTTTGTGCCCGTACTTCTAATCATGTGTAACCCCCTTTTTATGTATGGCTGGCAAAAATTATCTTCTAATGTTTCCCCATATCTTGTTACCTCAACTACCTGCTCCATCTCTCAAATCCACGTAGTTGTCTACACTAGATCATTTCCCTCCCATGAAATTCCACTCGGGCGGGCATCCTAAAAGTTTTGAGATCTACATTTTTTTTCTTCCTTTTACTAGGGCTATCATAATAGCAGCCATCAGTTGTACCATTGGAACTCCTACGATCTTTTTGTAGAAGTCTCATTAGCTTTTTCTCAAGGTCTTCTTGACCTTATGTAGCTCCCCGCTTATTCCTTCTAGTTACGTCCTCGACATTCACCATAATCACTTCTATTGAGGGTCCCTCTCGATTGGGAACCCTCTCTCGTCTTTCCAGGAAAGAGTAGCATAATTTTTGAAATTAGGCACCATAATATTAACCTTTTCGCTCAAACAGCTAATGGTTTTTATCAGTAGACAACATTTTTCTGCGATAGTATGTAAATGATACTTGTTCCATATTACCATTCTCTTCCTTAATAACAAATTTGGGTTCGATAACAAAGGCAGACTCCACCCCTACTCATACACCCGTCAATCTTGGAGAAGCCATAACGCTCCTTTAGCAATTCTACATTTCAATGACTCTATTAGAATCATTCGTTGCATGTCTTCACGTATAGTCCTATAAGAAGGGCACTCACAAGCAACATGTCGTACTTTTTGGACGACCCACACACTGATGTCCACTGTCTCCATTAATATCTAATTTGATACTCACTTCTTGTCCTCTCATTCAACTTTCACTTTCCTTATCGCTTAGTTAATACCGCTAGTTAGGGACTTGATATGGCCTGTCTATTTGTCTCTTTTTCCTCGTCGCTTAGAAGTACTTTCTCTTCCAAAAGTTCATCAAAACTCTACTCATTCTCACCCTCAGCTTCTCATTTCTTCGTTCACGGTTTACACAATATAAGTGTTCAACCTCATTTATCCTCCCTGTAGGTCCTACAAATTCACTTCCTACCAGACCTTCATCTAGTTCTTTCAGCCCTAATTCCATCTCGTTTACATCCTCATTAGGATTCTGTTTTCGAGATCCAGCACCGCAAACTTGTCATCATCAATGAACCCGTCAACCATTCTTCCATTTCCTGCATCAGTAACATGAATGTTGAGGTCATAAATAAATATGCTTTAGCCAACCTCGGCCCACATATCTCAATTATCACCCTAGTTATGCCAAATTACCAAATTTCTTCTTCTACTCCTCTTGTCGATAACTTAGGCATTCCACCAGACCATTCAAAAGTCTACAGGATCATATGCCTAGGTCTGATACCAACTTGCGACACTCACCACCCTGGTGACATTGTCGGGCTGAGTTATCAATTATAATCACAATCAACCCTGTGCAGAATGCAGAGCAACTACACCTTCCTACATCATTAAACACTTCAAAATGCGTCCTTACAAAAAGTTTCTTACAAATATATATCACACTGCAGTGGAATACTTTCAAGTCCTTAAGCAACATAAACACTACAACATAATACACGATTGCAGTCGTCTAGCTCTTCTCGACAAACCCCGTAGCTCAACCTTTACCTTACCTTTTCTAACTTGTCTCACCTCACTCAACTTATCACCTCGCTCAGCTTTTCTAGCTTTTGCTTCCTTTCCCTTCCTAGGGTTCTCCTTGGTCAATTTTATAACCTGAACAACACAACATAAAGAATGAGCGCAAATCGCCCAGTAAAGATAACACGACGAGTATCGTGTACAAGTGATTCAAGAGAATTAGAGGAATACTAATCATGTAACCATAACAATGAATCAATAGTTTGCAATAAATTTCAGCACCAACATAATTTGTAAAACGATATTTTTTCTTTCGTCGGACTGAACGACTTCCAGGCCCAACAGAACAACATTATTGCCACTTCATCATGGACAAGATTGACTAACAGACTAACTGACTGACTATGCAAGTGAACACTAACACAAGAATCGCCAAAGTAAACATCAATGAAATAGAAGTCATTATAATCATTAACATCAAAATAAAATCAAATGCAATGCAGACTCAGGCACGAGGGACTGGACTTGACCAGACACGACATACTCGACTCGAGCGCCATACATCCTTTTTGGCAAGTGATCATATTTCACAGGCCATCCTCCTCATTTGATGTCCCATTATACGGGATGTTCATCTTAGCCTCAAATAATCAAAGAGATGTTGTCATCAAGAAGGGAACTCACAAGAGTGTTTATCCATAATCGCGTTACAGCTAAAACAACAAGGCTTCATCAACAGGGAGGACTAAGGGAAAATTTAACCACAAGTCCTCAAAAACAATTTCAAATACGAGAAATATCAGTCATCAATAGTTACCGATATCTCATAACCACCACACCACAATCTTTACATATCCTTACCAAACAACGACAGGACGGACTCGGGAGAAATTTGCCACTAGCCCTCAATAACGTTCTTAAATAAGAGAAATGTCGATTACCAATAAGTGTCGACATTACACCACAAAAATGTATCCATATATACGCAACATCATTAATCAACGACATGACATACTCGGGAGAAATTTAACCACAAGTCCTCAACAACGTTCTCAATTAAGAGATATATTGGCTATCAATAATTTTTGACATCTTACAACAACCACACAACAATCCCTACGTAATATCATCATCAACGTTAGGTATGCTAATCGAAACATAGCATACTAGGACACATATTATTCTTACCAAACTTCATCAACGGGCGGACTAAGGGAAATTATTATATCTTAAGTCCTCAACAATATAATTCAAATAAACGAATAACGGTCACAATGACTACCGGTGTCAAATTGTAACAACAAGAGTCTGACAAAAACGTCATCAACATGACATGGTAATTGAAACAATGAATTAACATATCAGAACCGCATTGACCTTACTTCATTAGCTTATAGCCGAAGCAACTCGCAACCTCTGATCGCAACGAGCGACATCACCTAGTCAAATAATACCCTGCTCGTTAGATATCATTCAAACATATAAGCACTCTTTATTCTACCCCTTCCCATTTAACCGTTCATAATGTCTTACAACCGCTAGATAATCCGATCCGATAACCGAATCCTCGACCTAGCCTTATCGACGGATTAAATATTTCCTCTCATTTTAAACGTATTAACACCATTCATCACTTCCCACCATTCCAGAAGCTTAATAACGCGCGTTCCTAAAAATTTAGCGCCAACATGGCAATTTACCAAAATAACCCCGATGGCCGCTACACCACCAACACCCCAAAACTGCTTCCAAACTACCTTCTAGACGTATTACATTCATTTCCAGACCAAAAAGTCCCCTGAAAAGTTTAATAGGGAAATTACCAAAATACCCCACGGGTGACAAATTTACCAAAACGCCCCTTGGGATTCCCGGCACCGAAAAAATCTCAAAAATACTTTAAAATGCTCTTTCAAGCATGCCGAAGTCATTTTTGAGCTAAAAAGTATTTTAACAAATTTTCGCCCGAAAATCCCGAACCAGTGTTCGAACCGAGAGCTTAAAGCCAGTTCAGCTAAAAAAAGCTATCAACTTTGGAACGATCCGCAATTTTGAGATATGGAACATCTCTGCATCTTAGGGTCCTCTTAAAATTTTCACGTGAAACCGCATTAGTTTGCTATTTTTAAATTCACCACAAAGTTTCACAATAACCTCATCAGTTTAACCCTCTTACTGACCTCGTAAAAATCTGGAAAATTTCCACATTATATATCCCGCAAAAATAGCTAGAGTATTCTTTTTAAACATTGCCCAAATCTATCTTGAACTATTTTTAAAAATTCAATCAATGGACTGTATAAACATAGCTATCTTTAGCGACGATTACAGTCACTATTCATTTTATTTTGGATCAAACCCACACGGTAGCACATCCTCATCCACTCATAGCTCCTTCTTCCTCCACTGCTGAGCCACCCCCAACCCTCGCACTCATGTATTTCACCTTTCATCCACCTAATTTCATGCCCATTCACACTCCAATCTCTATTACACTCACCCATGCCAACAGAACACACACATATATTGTTCATAATCCCACCAACACACCCCCGCCCATCACGGCAGTAGCCCACTGCTGCTGCTCTTCCCGTTCCCCGTTCCCCCATTATTTTTTGTATCACACACAACACTTGTAACATTTCACACACTACACATCCCCCTCCATTTCTCACCAACCCTTGCCTTATCACCCAACACCCTTCCCTACCCCTTTTCCACCATCATTCCACCCTCCTAAACAAAGCAACGCTGCTGCCCATTGCAGCAGTGTGCTCACATGTGCACCTCCAGCCCACACACACTCACATACCACACTACAACACACCTACACATACATGTCACAGCCCACCCTCCTTTAGCAGCCCTCCCCTCCCTTTCATCCTCCCATACCAAAAACACAGACAACATACCCCATAAACACACAATTATAATTGGGTTCTCCACACAGTTCACCCCGAATACACACATAAGAATTTATCCAAATTAAAACCCTAATTAAATGGGGGAAGGGGGGGAGAGACAGAGATTACCCTTTAGGGTCACGATTTTGATATTTTTCTTCTCTTTTCTTCTTATTCTTTTTTCCTTTCTCGAGCTCTCCGCTCCTTCCATTCTCTGTTGTTTTGTTTTTGTTGCCAGGTTACTGTTGACTTTTCCCTCTTTTTTTCTTAATTACATTTCCCTTCACCGAATTCTTTTCCTATAGTATTTTGGCCCCAACATAGCATTTTGGCCCCCAACACTTTAATAAAATTACATTTTGACGCCAAGGCCAAACTAATTCCTCATTTTCCTTTCTAATACTTGATTATTGATAAAAAATAATGATATCGATAAAATTAATGCCCTCGATTAACCTACTTTTGGGTTAGATTATGTCAGGGTATTATAGTAAACTAACTAAATTTTGCGCTGCAAGCCAATGAATGGGACCGACAATCATTCCCTCTTGACTTCGGATCAGGGAGTTCACTTGAGCAAACATTTTTTTGCGGATGAGGTTTGTCTTTCAATGCATTCCACCCATACCATTTTTCATGCCTTCCATGCACAAACCAGATGGCTCTTTGAGATTTTTCCCTTTGTTCTTGGTTTTACAGCCCCGCCCCTCAAACATGCAATGTAGGGATCCCTAAAATTGGTTTGGGAATGGTGGCAAAGATACCCCAACGCGTAGGGGCTAGGATAGCTGGTAGCGGTACCAAGCTTTTTTTAGACAGGTTGCACGTTTCTGCCCATAGTAAAATAACATCTTCAATGTTTTGCTGAATGTTGCTGGGATTCTACCAACTCTTTCTATTTGCCGCCTGAAGAAGCGACACTTACCCTGTATGATTTTGTGAACATCACCAGTATTTGTGTTCGATGGAAGTTACTTGGTTTTGAGTCATCCTACAAAAATGACGGTTCAATCTTGTTGGGTACCCTTCATGCACACCACAAAGGTATGACTTTGGAGGGGGTCGATGGCCTGACTATTAATCAATTCATTTCCGGGTTTCTGTATATCTTGATGAGACATTGTTCAGCAACGAGGATGACTCCGTGCAGCTGTGGTGCTGACATGATTTTTAGGAGGAGGGAGAGATAGGGCAGTATGACCAGAGTACTTCTGCTTTGGCATATTAGTATCACTCGATTGGCACAGTGTCTAATAGTGTATTCTCTAAGCTTCATGGGGTATTGTGACATATGGGAGGTAAGTCTATCTTTTTAGCTCTTTTCTGAATAATTACATGTATTTAGATACCTTACTTACGCTATATTTTGATTTACATGTCTGGGCCTTCAAGGCCTTGAGATCGCAGGCACCGCGATTAGGTGAGAGACACACCAATGAGACTGAGTCGGTGATGTACTGATCAAATTTTGAGGATGACCGGGCAAGGACAATGGTGGAGACCTACCAGGATAGTTTAATGGGCTGATGCAGTGCCCAATAAGCGATTCTTTCAATTTTTTAATTTTTGTTAATGCACAATTTATGACTATTCACCATTTGTTCATTTCCTGTAAGGTTCTCTATCTAAGTGGGAGAAGACCGAGGATATCTCGAGGAGTTGGTCCTCACCTGTTGCAAGGTGATGTTGGTGGGACCCTCGGAGGAGGAGTTCTATTTGGGAGAGTGGGTGCTCTTCCAGTATCATTTAGGCATCGAGGCCATTATTTCAGCTGCCCTTCCCCTAGAGATGTACCAGGTAGGGACCATAAAATGGGGACTATTACAGGGTTTGGTTAGGGAGATCGAGGTTTCCTCATTGAGGTGGCCGAACGGTCCTCGTACCTACGAGGCGTTAGGGAGAGAGGACGTAGCCCCACCATTGACTGTCGAGTGGCTCAAGAGGGTATAGCTGGCTAGGGCGGCTCGAGACCAGAAGGGGAATGGGAACAATGAGGTAGAGTCCACTGATGATATCCCCTTCTCTCCTTTAATAGTATCGATCATTTTGGAAGGGCAAGATCAACGAGCAGGAGCTGATCCCCCGGTCGAAGAAGGATCCAGAGGTCGTCAGGCTCAAAGAGTTTGCACATGTCCAAACAGTAAACTCTAAACCTTAACTGAGCTTAAATCATTTTTCAGTTGATTTTAATACTGTGCACTTCTTTAACCTAGGTCTTGTGCTCAGTGATGAAGGATGCCTACCAGATAATACACAGTCTCAAGGACATGTTATCCACCTATCGGGACTTGCTAAAGGGCCTCTACCGAGACGACTAGCCAGACTTTTATGAAGAAGGTTAGCCAACTGGGGTCAATGACCCAACCCCTCCACCGAAGCAGAGACACAAATCCTCTCAGATTGCCTCGATCTTTCTCAAGACCTAGAAGAAGCCCCAGTCTGACAAGACTGTGATGGTTGAGTCATCCCCTCATCCCCAGGGCAAGGAAGAGTATGACGAAGATGATGAATCGTCGGGGACCAGTGATGAGGAAGACGCTAGCCCGAAGAAGACACGAATGAGTTGATGTCTGGACCTTGGACTAACTAGGATAGGACTTAGCGCCCCTTAGAGACTTATTTCAAACTTTGATGTCTCACACACTATTATTATTATTTTGAGTTAAGATTTTGCTTAGTAATTCCTATGTTAATGATTAGTTTGAGTGTAAGCTCACACACTTGCAATTGGGCTAAAAAGTGGATTGAAAATTAAGATGGAATTGAGTTGAATCGAACAGGCATAGGGGTTGGCCTAGGAATAGGTAAACTCTGTTAGAATTTTACAAACAATGACTAACCAGTATCAAAATCCGATTTCTAGTAAAATCCGGATGGTTGATCAATAACATAATCAAAGTTCATGGTAAAACTGAACGGTTGATCAGGAACATAATTAAATTTTATTGTAAAACCAGACGGTTGATCAGAAAAAAATAATCAATTTAATGGTAAATTTGAATGGTTGTTCAGTAAGACTGATTGTCCTAATATTCAAAGTAAGAGGAAAACCTGCTGGTCTGTCGAAAATTGTCTGGTTTGTCCGATAAAATTTTTTATTCTTTCAAATTTTTGAGTTCTATCGCTATACAACCTAGGGCTCTCTCATTATAAATGTGGGACTCATCCCTTTATAAGGGCATTTGTTTTCATTCTCTCAGAAGAACTCCCAATGGCCTCTGAAGTTAATCCCACCATCTTTGAGCTCTAATTCTAAGTTTTGTCGATTCAGTCAACAAAGTCAAACTTATTCGTCTTGATGGGAGATTTAATATAAGGTCTGTCATGAGCTTGGGGATTGTGGTTTTTCAAGAGGATATTCTCTAGGTCACGTGCAAATTCAGGGACAACGATGATCATATCTTTCATTTTGCTTTCGACAAACATTGTCCGACTCATGAAGAATTCTTTGCTCTGGTAGATATTCCTGTTAATTCGCCCATTTTTGTTCTGATCATCTGATATTATTTTAAGGCTCTTTAGGGTTTGTCGAGACTTAACGAAGAGCGTGACAGGACATTTATCTGAGGTGAGGGCATTCAACTTTCTCACATCATAGAGTATTTTTTTGCCAAACTGAATAACCATGATCTGAGGTAGGCATTTGGTCCGGTGGTGTCTCTGGCATTGTGTCTGATTGCCAAATATGTCATTATTGTTGGCCATGGTGTTGCTGATGTTAGAGTAGCTGAGTTGCTAGTCCAGTTGTCTACTAAAGGAAAAACCCTGATTCTGATAGTGGTTGTTGAGATCATAAATGGCATTACTGACGTGCACATTTAGGGATAACCCTTTCGTTCTGTATATGTGGCTCTTAGATCACATGCGGCTGATAGCTGCTCCCAATTTTATCAAAGGTGTGCCTAAGCGCAAGGCGTAGGGTGTGCGCCTCGCCTAGGGCCAGGCGCAGTCCCTTCAAAAAGGCGTGCGCCTTGCTCGTTTAGGCATCGAGGTGCAATGTGGTGGTGAAGGCACAAAACAAAGCCCGAAAATCCTGGTTTTTTATTTTTGCATTATGGCATCATCTTAACCGCTCGTTGTCATTTGTTCTTTGTTTGATAATATCGTAAACGATTATCTAATCTACAAAAATACCTAAACCCCCAAATCCCCAATCAATCGATTATTGTATTAGTTTTCATTGTTCTAGCGCGCTGTCGCCAATTATTGCTCTCTTTCGATTAAATCTACTCCCGCACTTCCCCTTGTAGAAAAAGAAGATGAAATTGATGAGGAATCTATATCAGACTTGGAGCCTATGACTCCCTTTTGAAGAAAGCATTGTGGCCTTAGCCTCACTGATGATGAGGATTACGTTGTCATGTTCATTTAGTATGTTCAAATTGGATTTGAAACTTTTTTAGTTTTGAAAATTTGTTAAATTGCTATGTTTTGAACTGTTTTATGTGATTTTAGTAGTCTAATGCACTAATATCTATTTATTTTAATTTTATGCCTCACTTTGAAAAGGGGAGTGCCTGCATCTTTTGCTTAGGATCCAGGGGCTCTTCGCACCTTAGGTGTGCCTTCACTTTTAATGGCTACTCCTACTAAGGGAAAGTATCGCCCTTGTTCTTTCCATTCTCAGCCTTTGTTCATTGAAGGTCATTCGGGCATAGATGGTTGGACTCATTTTTCTAGTGAGCGAGAATCCAAAGATATTCGTTGGTACTGTAACTGGTGGGGAATCCATGGGTCAGCTCTGTAGCTCTTAGGATTGCGTTATTCTTCCTATTAGCTATTGGATTCTGAGATAGTATGGTTATAAGCAAGCCGTTCTGAATGTTTAGAGTAATTTTTCCATTACGGTGAATGACCTTATCCCTTCACTGATCAGAGCCGTTTCCAAAGGTTGGGGCTCCCCTCCATACTTCGATCGCTTCATAGGGAGTGATACATTTGTTGATTATATGGATCCCCCCTATTGTTGTCTGAGGAGTATATAAACTGGGTTTGGCCTATGGTTCGAGAGAAGGTTCAAGTTTTGGAGATAAGGCTACGGGTAGAGCTGAACAGGGATATCCTGAGTGCTTGTGAGATCAGGTTTCTAGAGAGAGCTAAGGGAGAAGCTCGTGCTGCAGTTGGTTTAGGGCCCAAAGCACTTGATTCCGGCAAATCTTCTCAAAGTACAGTTGTAATCCCCCGAATTTTTTAAGCGTTAATATCAAATTAACAAAGTTAGAGAAGTTCAAATTATCAAAAAGTCTGCCAAGCGGCCATTCAAAACATCTACTAATCAATCCTAACGATACATCAATAAATGTCATAGTTGCCTAAAGCAATTATATGGTCCCAAATTAGTCCGACACGGAGTTTCAAAATAAAATTCAAACGAATTTCACTTGTCTTTATTATTACACCTAAAAATACAAATACTGACTCTAAAATAAAAACCGCTAGCTCTCAGCCACATAGCTAGCCCTGTAATCGAATCCCACCTACTGATCACCTGATTGGAAAATAATAAGGGAGTGAGCCAAATGCCCAATAAGGTTGCTCAACGGACCAACCAAAGGGATACAAAATGTTTGAGAAAACGAAACTGCGGACATACAGAATTTTAACGGAATAAATGCACAAAAGAATATCAAAATACCGAAATATATTTGTGTACAGACAGATAGAAACTAGATAGTCATTCAGAGTAAGGTCACACATGCGATCACTGACACGTGAAACTAGGTTCCAGAAAAAAATAAGATTGCGATTTCTAGCTCATCGCACTTAACTTGTCCACGTTCTAATCCACGTGGGTAAGTCAGAAACAGAAAAGTCACGTACATGTGACATGGCTCATAGGACTAAATGTACTTTTATTCAAAACCAAATAATTTAGACACCAACATATTACCAAGAGGATGTTTGCGTTGTGTAAAGGAATACCTAGGCCGAGATCAATGAACAACTTTTAATCCCAAGCAAACTATGAAATTTACTACAACAACGAATAGGCAGTGAGGAAAAAAAATGGGTCAGTGATTAACAAAAAGGAACATCATGTTTTATCCCTAAAGAATAATAAAGCAACAAGTTTGACAATAGAGCAATTGATATGGATCTGAGTCTGACCCATTACAATTTGTAAATCTAGGCAGAGACACATACGGAAAAGGAAGCCGGTAGCTTAAAGCTGAATTTGTTGACGAATCGGCACACAAAACGAGGCAAGAATGAGTTCTTCTATGTTCCCTACCCTGCTAGTCAACACGGAAAACTGAACATAATCAACAGAAGTTGCGAGGTGGACAGAGTAAGGCACGGCGATTGAGACAGTTAACACTAGAAAATCTCAATGAAAATTTTACTGATTCAACTGTCGCAAAATGAATGCTATGGTGGAAGGCAAAAAAAATGGGGAAGAATAAGCATCAGCAATCGTAGCCAAAACGACAGAGTGACGACACGAAAATTGAGACATCTAATAGAAGATTTAAACGATTAAACGAATGATTGGTCCTACGCTGATTCTGATTTCAAAAAGTAAACCCTTACCTTTGATTGCGCAAGTTAACCTAAAGTCATGATTCTCTCAAACAAACTGTATCAAAACCTTAATATAAAAATACCCAAATTTTCAATTAGAACTCCATCAATCACAATGGTTTATGTTGTTCTTACCACAAACCTCTGTTTCAAAATCAAAATAAGCTTACCTCAAAGTAATGATAGAAATCCCTAAAGGTCTCTTCTTAAGGATTCTCTGGAAGCTTTTTTGACCTACGATTGCTAGATAAATATATTGTACATAAAGTATCAGTAACCCAAAAGAAATATACTTATATTCCTAAGACAAGTACAATTCTAAAATACATATTACGTCCCCAAACACTCTATTTTTTTTATACGCAATTAAATATGCGGACTCCAACAATAGTTCATAGCTTTTGTCACCCTCAAGGTGGGGGATCACATGGATTAGGCGGTCTTGGATCAGTTTCTGAATGTTTGAAGAGAAGTTTGATGTACTTGGGAATCTGATATTGTCTCTGCATATTGATGAGCCCTGGAAAACCCTTGTTGCCTAAAAAGAAACAACAAAAGAGGCCACTGTCTACCAAAGCTACTTAAGACCAGGAAGAAGACACGAATGCTTTTATCGAGGGCCAATTGGATTGCAGGAGTGGCAAGTGTATATAGATTAAGAAAGAAAACTGAGGTCCGGCTTTTGAGGCAGAAGTTCTAAAGGACATGATCCCGATACCTGAAAGAGTGACTTAAAAGAAGAGCATGGAGACGTTCAAGTGAATCGTATTTTTGAATGAGTAGATCGTCCCTCTTCAAAGAAGAAGAAATAATCATGCTGATAGATCACCCCCAGGTTGATGATAGGACCTAGAAGTTTTCTTTTGCCCTAATTTTTGCCTAGGCGGGCTTTCATTCTAGCGGGATTTTTTTTTATTTTTCAAGTATTTTGATTTTCATTCTTTTGCCTCACCCGCTCTTCGGAGGGTTTTCGTCCCAGTGGGCATTTTTATTTTTCTCCACAATGTAGCCCGTATCATAGCCAGTGGAATAAAAGATTTTAATTTTAATTTCACCGCACCTTAGGTAGCTTTACGGGATACCTACGTACCTCCGTTTATGTATTACATCGATATTAGTGTGCTGTATAATGTTCTTAAGGAGGATTAGGTCATTCGTAGTTCACTTACAAATTGCAGTCATGCACGGTACTTCTTTAGTCGGTCTAGGTTGACTAATTATGACAATTCGATTCGAACTAAATCAACTAACAACATTGCACACCAAGATGGAATCATGATCAGGCCTGGTCATGGTTTTCTTGATCATATAGGGACCTAACCAGTTGGGTTTAAACTTTCTTCGTGGCTTCCAAATCTTTCCAATGTTTTCCTTTGGTACTAAATCCCCTTCTTTCAAACCACGTCCTTTCAGTCGCTTGTTAAATGCTCAGGCAAATTGCTTCCGGTGTTATAAGGCTTTGAACCTTGTCCCATCTGCCAGTGTTAGCTCTTCAAATCTATGTCACACCCAATATTTCCAAGCTACTTGTTTTGCCAATAGTATCCTAAGAAAATTTACTTCCAATTCTACCGGGAGTACGACTTCCATGTTGTAGGCTAGTGAATATGGGGTAGCTCCGGTTGATGTTCACACTGATGTCCAATAGGCCCAGAGGACATAGAGAAGCATATCAAGCCAACTCATATAGGAATCCGTCATCTTACTCAGCTAAGTCTGTGGCTTCCCCTTCAAAATGTAACTTGAAGACTAAAATCAACTTACATGGCACCCGGTACTGACAGATGATGTTTGTCCAAAAACAATTGGGCCACTTTGTTGGCATTGAGCACAGCGTATGAAGAAGCTTCCACCTACTTCGTAAACTCCTTTCCACTAGTGGCTTTGGGACTGATCTTCCCTATCACATCTATTCCCCACACTGAAAAGAGCCAGGGATATGTCATGTTGTATAACTCTCAAGGGGGAGATGTTACAGTTTGGCGTACACGCGACACTTATGACACCTTCTTACTTGCTCGATGCAATCCTGTTCCATTGTACTCCATTAACATCTCTGTCGGAGAATCTTTTTCGCTAGCATTCGGTCGTTCATGTGCGGTCCACACACTTTTACATGTATTTCTTCTATAATTTGATCACTTTCTCTATGGGTTACACATAGTAGGTGTTCTCCATTGAAGTGCCTCTTGAATAATTGTTGGTCGCACATAATAAATTGTACTACCCATTCATTGAAAGATAGTCGGTCTTTTGTGGAAGCTCTATGAGGGTACTTACCATCCTTGATAGGATTCTGGACATCAACATACCACGGTTGACTACTCTGTGTTCCTCTACGAGTGCGATAACAAAGCAATAAGTTGGTCGAGCCTTTATCTGTTTCACAAATGGCTCTACCTCTTGTGTTTTGGGGATGTCCACCATCGGTGCGAGTGTGGCAAATGCATCGGCAAAATTATTCTTGAGCCAGGATAGCAATGGAATTCTACATCCTCAAATTGAACCACGATCTTCTCTAAATAGGCATGATATGCCTATAGACATTCATCTCTAATTCTCTACATCTCTTAAATTTGGTGTATGATCAGTGTTGACGCCCCATATATTGTCATCTCTCTAACTCCTAGGCTTAGAGCCATCTCTAAACTGATGATGCAAGCCTCGTACTTGACTGTATTGTTAGTACCATTAAAATTCAACTTGATGGCAGGCTCCCTCTGGTGAGAAAAACAGTATTCCTACTGCAAATTCTTTGCTATTTACTGCTTCGTCAAAATACAACTGCCATCTCACCTCCGATTCAATGACATAGACTACTCCATCTGAGAATTTTGCCTCACATCTACTGGTATCGTTTGTTGGGCAATCTGCTAACAAGTGGGCCACAACCTTCCCTTTTACTAACTATTGGGTGATATATGTGATATCGAATTCTAAAAGCAATAAAAGCCATTTGGCTGTGCGATTGGATAGTACTAGTTTCTTAAGCCGATACTTCAGGGATCCCTCGTGGCTAGCAGTCTAATAGGGTAAGCCAAAACATAATGCTTTAATCTATGTGTTACCCAAACCAGAGATACACACGTCTTCTCCAAAGCTGTCTAATTCACCTCCCTTTGTGTCAATTTCTTAGTAAATGATTCTTTCAACCAAAGAGTTTCTAAGGTTGGTCCAACATGGCTCAGGCTGCGGTATCGGTTACGGTTAGAAAGGCTGTCGGGTATTGGACAACTCAGGACTGAGGGTGGCTCAGGTACTGTTTGATCTTGGCATTGGGGGTGCCATTCTTTCGTTGACTCCTTCTTCAACAATTTGAATAAAGGCTCAGAAATTGTGGTTAGTTGGGATATGAACCGACTAATGTACTGGATTCTACCTAAGAACCCCCGAACTTCTTTCTCCCTTTTGGGCGGGGGCATCTCAACTATGACTTTAATTTTAGTTGGGTCGACCTTTACACCCTGTTTGCTCACCATAAATCCGAGCACTTTTCCAGCTGCAACCCCAAACACACACTTGTGCTGAGCCTTAGATTTTACTACCTTAACCTCTCAAAGTATTTCCTGAGGACTCTGCAGTGATCTTTACGCTATCTAGACTTGATGATCATATCATCCACATATATTTCCATCTCCTTGTGAATCATATCATGAAAAATGGTGGTAGCGGCTCACTGGCATGTAGCCCCTGGATTCTTCAAACCAAAAACTAATACTGTGTAACAAAAAGTACCCCAGGGGGTGGTGGAAGCTATTTTCTCCTAATCCTCATAAGCCATCTTTATCAGGTTATACCCCTCAAAGCAATCTACGAAAGAAACCAACTCATGTTCTGCAGTGTTGTCTATGATCATATCTATGATGGGTAAGGGAAATTTGTCCTTAGCAGAAGCTTGGTTAAGGTCTCTGTAGTCAACACACATACTGGCTTGACCAGTGGGCTTAGGGGCTGGTACGATGTTGGCTAGTCAAGTAGGGTATGCGATCACTTGGATGAATCCAATATGGAGTAACTTCATAACCTTATCCTAAACCTCACAAGACTACTTTGGTCTGAACTTAGGGACTTCTATTTGATAGCTTGGCGTCGGGTAGGGTAGGTAGGTGGTGTTCCATAATTGACATGTCTATACCGAGCATGTCATTATATAACCAAGCAAACGTATCTATAAACTCCCTTGAGAATGCAGCGATTTCCTCTCTTTCCATATCCTCTAGGCTAGCCCCTATTTGGTTTCCTTTACATTTTCGGGCATACCTATCTTGACTTTGATTGTTTCTTCTACCACTAGCTTGACTCGATGAGGCTCTCGGTGTTTTATTTCTTTCATCATATATTTTAATTTTTTTCTCTTCTAGGACCATTACTTGTGACTCATCATTAACCGTCTTGATTAATTCATCATAACCTATTTCACTAACCAATGAATAATCGAATCAATTATCACATTATCAATTAAGAAGTCTGGGAAAACATAGTAGGTGAGAAAATTTAAATTGTATAGAGTGACAAGCATCTGGCTCGTCTGATTCGAGAGCAGCTTCGGCAACAAGACTTCCTCTGGTAATCTCTCCCACAGTCTCTGGTCCATACTCGATCATCCAATGTTGTGCATCGCCCTGTGAAGAAGTCGGTCGTCCACTTCACAAATAAGCACCAGGATATGCATATCGGTGAACATGTTTTCATTCCTTCAAGCACCGTGAAGTCCATCCAATCAGAAACAACCAATCAGAAACATCTTCGACATTTCCTCGTCTTTAACCTATTTACAATCGTAGAAGATTTCCCATCCTTTTATTAGCTTCTTACTTCCACACTGTAGACAGGCTCCGGGAATCCATTAAAAGGCCCATTGTCTCCCTCGTTGACAAAATATCTTTTCAAGGTGGGGGCCTTCACATCTTTGAAGTTCATGTTGTCCGCTCTCTTTGTCCTTCTTGGCCTGAACCAATTCTCTTATGGCATCCTTCCTCTTATTTTTGGTTGGCTTATACCCTAACCCAAACTTGTCTTCAATATTTTAGAGAGCTGGAAAACTGGGAAGTTCTTGGCAATATCAACCCAAACCTTTTCTGGGCAAGTAATGAAGCTTTCTTATCACAGGGATCACTCTCATATTACTGTAAGGGGCAAAAGTGTGGAAGTTATTAATGAGACAAATATCCTCATACTCCAGACACTAATGGGGTTATTGATCTTGAATCCATTACGCAAAACATCCTATGAGTCATGTGGAATCTCAATGTTGTCTTTATCCTTTTTCTAACTGTCCGATCTGAGGTAGCTGCGAATCACCCATGACTGTGAAGACGACCTTGTCCAACACAAACTTAACCTTCAGGTGCAATGTAGACAGGATAACACCTACAGAGCGTATCCATGGTCTTCCCAGCGGGAGATTGAATGTGACAGGTATATCCAACACTTGAAACTCAACTTCAAAACTGGCGGTTAAAACATTCATAAGATGCTTGACTGTATTGATCACCTCTCTCCGGGTATTGTCATAGGCTCGGACGACTTGGCTAGAAGTGGTAAACTATGAGGGGTCAATGCGAATAGCTTGTACAATGCATAGGGGGTAAACATTCAAGATTGAGCCATTGTCTATGAGGATTAATGGCACCCTCTTGTCAAATGCTTGGATTGTGATGTGGAGCATGCCATTATGGCTAGGTCTTGACTTGCGCAAATCTGATAGGAAAAAAGTAAGAAGATTTCTGTAATGAATAGCCCCTAGCACTTGGGATAGGTATTTAAGCTGGGTACTTGATGGGTATCTGGGCCTTGCCGAGTAGTTTGATAAGGGCTTGTTTGTAAAAGTATGAGTCGAATAACAACCCCCAAATAGAGATGTTTCCTTGGATTGTTTTCAACTATCTCAATACTTCATCGTATGAGGGGTCTCAAGAAAATAAAGGATTTGAGGTGTCTGGTTGGGGGACAATTTGGTATAGTCGACCAGATTTGGTTAGGTGGGATACATCGGCATTGCACCTGAAGATAAAGCATGTTTCTTTGTCATACTCTTCCTTGATAGTGAAGGCCTCACCTTCCATTAACTCTTTCCATGTGATAACATCGCAAAACTATGGCAAAGAATAACACACTGAAACTGGTAAGCTATCATCAATGAAATTAACTCTGTGAGGCAACAAGAGTACTTTCAAGATATTAGGCTTTGCGGGAGGAGAGACTTTGCCTTTGCCTTGGC
Organism: Escallonia rubra; assembly: GCA_033065855.1. NCBI lineage: Eukaryota > Viridiplantae > Streptophyta > Magnoliopsida > Escalloniales > Escalloniaceae > Escallonia > Escallonia rubra. Next base: position 74,329 of record JAVXUO010000821.1, read on the forward strand.
CTATAAGGTCTTGGATGACGTATATGAGCATTATGCACCTCTCTTGAGGGTGTTCCTTGCCTTGGATATCGTGCCTCTCCTCAACAATTGTTCAAATACCTCGGGCAACGGCGTAAACATCCTCCTAGCGTCTATAGTGGCCTCCCGTGACACTATCTGGGGTACTTCCACATTGTTCACATTGTTGGTGGTGGCTGGTTCTGGTTGCACATTAGAGTTCCTCGGACCCTCTTGATATACCTCGACTCTGACTCATGGGAAATGGTTCCCTTATAGATGGCATCTTTGATTTGTATGAGGGACAACATTAAGGATTTGGACATGGTGTGGTAATGACCGAAGATGTAGTCATGGTACACTGGGACGAGGTTGTTCCTAATGATGTACACCTGTTCCACTTCTGTAAGGTGGTTGATCATCTGAGCCGCATTGTCCAAGTCAGCATTGTACTCGTACTGGGTCACATACTGTTTCACAACATCTTCCCAATTTTGGGCTCGGGCAACCAAAGTGAGGAACCAACGAGAGGGGCTCCCGTGAGGGTACGGTGGAAAAGATATATCAACTTATTTTGATTTACGCCATAAGGGGCTAGTGCACGAATCTATATCTTCATATGGATCTCGGGGTCTGTGGTCCGGTCAAACTTGTCCATCTCAGGCATCTTGAACTTAGGGGACAACCTATCTTTGGAATTCATGGTTAGGGCCTTGAGGTCTAATGGATCATCGGCTCTCCTTATTCTGGTGTTTTGAGATTCAAGCACCGCCAATTTATCTTTCTACTTCAGAACTGCATGTTTCACTTCTTCGTCCTCACTCATATTGCTAGTCAAACTCAGTTTCTTCTTGTCATCCTTTTTCTCTGTTCTAACTTCATCTTCTTGCTCTTTCCTCTCCCTCATATTGAGGTGGTCTATTTCTTTGGTTGTCAGGGATTGCTAATTGGCCAGGGTCGTGAAATTGCTCTAAAAAATCTTTTTGTAGCTCACTGATAATATGCGACCAAGTCTGCCATCTACGGGAATTCCTCATCCACTAGAGTTCGTGTGAGCTTTCTAGATGAGTCTTGATACCAACCATGCTTAGCCTTACAATTCAGAGAAATGTTTCAAAAATTTAGTCACACAGACCATATAGATCGAGCTGGTTGCCTCATACCCTGTGGGGAAAGGGGAAGTTTCTTTTGTCATCGAGGGGTGGGTGTGTTTTTATTTTTTTGTGGATTCTAAAAAGTTGGGGGGTAGGACCGACCAATTGACCAGTAGGATTAGGGTTTTTTTTTGTAATTATTTGGGAAATAATCATTGAGGTAGGTTTTTCCTTCTCAAAATTTTTGGGGAAGAAAATGTTCTAACTAACCGTCCGGTCTTTCTGGTAGATAAACCGACCCCAGTTGGTCAGGGGGTTATGATTTATTTTCAGGGTGAAATTTTGGAAAAGAGGGGTCCTAACTAACCATCTGGTCATCCCGGTTGATAAAGTGGTCGATTGCCAGTGGGTTGGTTCAGGGTATAAACCACCTAGTTTTGAATTCTTTTCAAGCAATGCACTTACTGACTAACAATCCGGTTAGGTGTGCGATAAGCTGCCCGGTTAGTCAGAGTTTCCCTTCATTTGCGAGACTACCAGTTAACTTACAGAATATTGGCAGGTTTCCCTGCCAATATACCCCTATCCAATACAGGTATTCCCCAAAAAAAGGCATTGAATGGTCCAAGCGTGTGGTTTCTCTCAACGCTGGTGTAAAGCCACTGCATCGGCTCGACTGTACCATATACCACTCGCCCCTAACTCAGGTAGTTAACAATGGGTGAACACTAGTACGTGTAAAAGACATTTGATATACGAAGAAACCAAGAGGTCCCATTAGTAAGAGGCCGTGGAGATGAGGGTGGAGCCAAAAGATCACCTTAAAAATAGGAAGTCCAAGGGCTTTAGTCATTACACTCGATTGGGTGGGTTAGAGACAGACATGCGCGTGTGAGGTAAGAAATAAAAGTACAAGACCATAGTTATATCAAATTATACATGTTATACATCACGACAAAGATACGAAAAGGCCAAAAATCAAGAAAAAAATTTCAAGTCTAGTCCTCTTAGTTGTTTGTCATTATTGGGTCGCCGCTGTAGTGAACCACCTCGAAAAAATTCCCGAAAGGATTTTTAAACTGTGAATCGTCATCTTATTTAATTAAACCCAAAAAAAATACCTAAAAATGACTCAAAAAAGTTTCCAATGACTAACTAATCTATCAAAAACAGGGAGATGGATTCGGGGACTAAGTTATGTAGCGAGAAGGTGATAGGCACCCGCCACACCCTTTCAGTCTCTAATTCATTTCAATTGTTTTTTTTTTGCCTTTTTAACATAACACATAAACATGTAAATAGGCATAAAACAAACCTTAATTTTATTTCTACATAATTGGCTTGAAGTCGATATTGGGGTCGAATTGCCTACGTATCTGGTCGGACTAACTGGAATTAAAACCACCATAGTTCGACTCTTGTCCTACACGAAGCAATCTACATTTCGGTCCTAGACTTGGACTCGGAAATGAAAATGACTCTTTTTATTTTTGTAATAGAAATATAATTGCGAAAATTAGGAAACAATTCTAGAATGATTATCCAAACTAAAAGCTATTAAAGTTACCTCTGGAATTGCTTGTCTGGATTACTTGGGAATGCTATATGAATGATCCACGATGCAAAAGATTAAATCACTTTGTAGTGAATACGGAGAGCGAAATTCTCGAGAGAGATGACATACCACTTCACAAAGAAATAATATAAAAGCTTTAGGGAGAATAAGCTTATGACCTCTAATCCCTGAAAATGAAGGCCAAGGGGCATATTTATAGAGCTCTGGGATGCCATAACTGATATGATTGGCTATGTCAATCTTCGAGCTGGAGATAAGTCAGAATATTTGATAAAAATTACAGTACTCATAAATCCCGAATCTAGTCAAAAAGCGGCTGGTTAATCGTATAATTTTAAAATAATTTTTTTCAAATTTTGAGACATTATTAACCCCAATTTCGATAATTATCTCTAATTTTGCAAATGGGATGTACTCGATTCGGGATTTATCTTTCCCAACCATATAAATCAAGGATTTCATCCCTTACAACAGGGATTATTCACAGAACAATTTTAAAATTATATAGAAAAACAAACAAAATCACTATCTAGACACTTGGACTGTACTGACATAATTGGACTGAACCATTGGACTAGTGTAGCGAACCGCCTCAGAAACATCCTTAGAAGGATTTAGGTTTGGAGTCGCCGTCTTATATAATTAACGAAAAATAAGAAAAATCTATAAATGACTCAAAGGTGTCTAGAAGGACGACTAGTCTATCGAACCAAGAGAGGGGTTCAGGGACTAAGTTGTGCTAGGGGAAGGTGTTAGGCATCCGTCCCGCGCCCTTTCAGTCTCTACATCAGTTTTATTGAATTTCGGCCTTAAAACATATAACACACAAAAGATGATAAGACTAACCATAAGTTAATTTTAATGTTTTTGGCTTGAAATCGACATCAATGGTCGAATTACCTATGTATCCGATCGGATTAGTCGGAATCAAAACTGTCGTAGTTTGACTTCAATCCTACAGGGGGTAGTCTACAATTTGGGACTTAGACATAGACCAAAAAATGTAGAAGACTGTTTTTGTTGTTTTTTAAAAGAAATGCGACTACGGGATTGGGAGACAATTTAGATAGTTTCTAAACTAGAAAGTTATTAAAAATTACCTTTTAAAGTAGCTTGTCTTGAAGACTCGAGGATATTCTCCACATGACCCATGGTACAAAGAATATGAATGGCTTGGATTCTCAAGAGAGGAAGAATATCACTTCGTAGGAAAATGACACACAAGCTCTAAAGTGAATAAGCTTATGGACACCTCTTTATAGTGCTCAGGGTCGTAAAATCTGATAAGATTGGCAGTGCCAATCTGCATTACTGGAGATCAGCCAGAATAAGTTGCAAAATTGCAGACTGCCAAAAGTCAACTAATCGGCCGATTAGTTAAAAACAGAGCCAGTTCACCCCATTAAAGAATATATATTTCCAAAATTTGAGCCATTATCTACCCCTATTTTCATTAATTATCTCTAAAATCACAATTGGGATGTACAAAATTTGGGATTAGTCATTTCCTAACCAACAAATAAATTGATTTGATAAATCAAGGATAAATTAAGGATTATTTTCCCAAGTCATCGAGATAAATTAAATCGATTAGAACAATCTAGACCTTGGACTGGACTTAACCTAAATGAACTGGACTAATGCAATAGACTGAACTGACGGATTAGACATGCAAGGGATTGGACATGACAATTTTACTAGACTAGACTAGACAATTTAACTGGACCAAATTGGTTAATTAAAACCGGACTGGGTTAATTAAATAAATCACAATACCAAGCCGGAACTCAATAATGTACTCTAATTAATAATGAAGACCATTACTTAATTAATTAAAAATGGGGCATCTACAGCGCCCCTCAGGGATAGAGCTCGCATGCGAGCGAACATCACTGTAAAACAACACATTTTTGTAGTAGAAATATAAAAAAGGACCACATGAATCAAGACCGACTCAAAGACTCACACAAATATGAGGTCAAACATTTGCAAGGTTTTCTGTGTATCCCTGGAAAGGAATCAGACCAACGCAGTCTAGAAGATAGGTGCCCTGTTCAAAGTCAAAGCCAACCACGCAGAAAAACGGATGGGCATTTCAATACACGAAAAAGACATATGTGTGAAAATCGTTGCAATCAACACTTGGTTGCGATTGGATGATTTATGTGTCGAAGTCGAAGCCAACAATGCGTTAAAGCGAACGGACGATTAGGCACGCACAGAAAAGACTCAAGTGCAAAAATTAGAGCCAATAACCTTTGGAAATGGTTGGACGCTTTGACACCAGGGGAAAGGTATCTGTAGAAAGGACACATAGGAATTCTTGTGGATTCACCAATTGAAATTGAACTAGACTGAGAACAAAACTGGGATAAGAAGGTATGCCATCCTTATATCGACCCCGACTGAGGGTTTCCAGCCTCCAACAATGGACTTTGACTACGACTGGGACTATAAAAAATATTGTACGTGACTTTCACGTACTAACTTGGACTTAGAGTAGAAGAGTATACTACTCTCGAACTTGATCCGGACTAGGGAAATGGGAAATGTACGAGACCTACACATACTGACCCGAATTGAGGGTTACATACCCTTAGACGATGACTTGGATTGGAAAATGGCTACACCCTATGGAGATTGCCTACATACCCTTATTTGGAGGGGATCAAGCCAAATGTAGTTCGAAGCTGGTTTTAGAAAAAGATTATATGTGACTCTCACGTACTAACCTGAAGAGAGGGTCAAATACCCTCCAACTGAAAGGTGGACATGGAAAAAGAAAAGATAGTAGCGTGACCGAAAAGCCACAACAAGAATCATACTTTATTTTCATTTTATTATTTTCTTCTTGAAGACTAAGGGTATGAGACAAAATTCTATAGTGTAGACTTAGACGAGACAAAGACACTGACCGTGAGTGTTGGGATAGGGGAATCACATGGTGCCCCTAAACAGGAATGCATACAGAGGTATGTCGACTGTGTAATGAACTGGAGAATGACATCACCCATCCCGACTATCATGAAAGGAGAATCATAGGGTGCCCTTAGACAAAAGTGCATACAGACGACACTGACAATGTAACGATCTGGATGAAAACTGACCACATCACTCACATAGAGCTCCTAAATTAAGATAAAGAACACACAAAATAGAAACTATCATGAAAAGGGGACTGGAAAGTCCTTTCAACAAAATGCATGCGGACGACACGACCATGCAATAAGCCGAAAAACAAAGACTGGTGTTATCACTACTATCTTAACAGGGGACTCCTAGGGAGCCCCTAGGCCAGAATGTAAGCAGGTTGGTTCTACATAACCTAATGGAAGGGGGATCATAAGGGAAACCCCTAAGGACATCTAAAAAGAACCTATGACAAAGATAATATCCTTCCACAGTTCGAGAGCATGTTTGAATTGGAAATTGCTTTGATTGCCCAATATGATGAATCGACCATTCACTTCGAGATCAATCATTTTATCCTTTGAAATTTAAGGCAATGGTGCCCACTCAGTAATATGTCAATCTCAACCCAAAGAGGGAAGACCACTAAAGTTTTTGTTCGAAAAATTTTCAATTATTTACATCAAATGTCATACAACTTCACAGAAAAAGTTAATTCTTAACTTAAACAATCATGTTTGAATCCTCAAGACTACCATGAAAAGGTTGGGCCCAAAAGGTGGATAGTTAGGATGTATGAACTATGAGGCTGATGTGTATGCTGTGGAAGTATATAATCAGCGAGGCTGATGGAGTCCGGGCCAAGGATTAGGCAATAGATCAATGTATACGACTAGGCTGAGCAAAAGTACATGACTATCAAGCGCATGATAGAAAGGTACAAGATAAAGTCATAAGGCTTCTCATGTAATCATTGAAGTGGTAGCAAATATATCAAACTGTCGTACAGAACATCATTTCAGTACAAGGTAGGGTAGGCTAGATAGGTCATGAAGATTAGTGGGTCCTCATCAGGCCATATGGAGATGATCACATCAGGTTCATGAGAACAAGAACTGAAGGGTTAGCAAACAAGTCAATATGAAGGTGAACATAGAATTTCATGATGTAGCATGCTCAAAAAAGTACCTCAACCATTGTCTTCCCTTCGTCATTTATATTTTTTCCTTCTTTGTTTTGACCTCATCAAAATGTAGGAGAAACTTTGTCTCTCTTGAATAAGCATAACCTCAAGAGGACTTTATATGGGACACAATGTAGGCCAGAATATGGCCTAAGAAGCAAATGGTGATAAAGCTCAAGAACCCAAACATAAAACCAAATCCCCTAGTTTGCGCCCATGGAGACCGAGCCTACAAGGTGACTAAGCTGCCTAGTTATCCCCATCAGGGGAATCAAGTCGGGCGTAGTTCAAATACGATCTACTGAATATATATTTTCCCTGAACTCGATCGATGGTATTTCTATGTGCTGAATTTTTTACAATCACTCTTCAGTCGTATAAGTTTTTCTTCTTTTCTTTCTTTCTGTCTTCTTCCTTTTTTTTTCTTCTTCTTTTTTTTAGACCGAACAAATGACCATATTTTGTCTTCATAACTTTGGTTCCGCTGAGACAGAACCCTTTTCGTACCGAGTTAACTTTACTGGGACATAGGCACACACCAGGAGGTTAGCCATCCAAGTTAGAAATAGAGCATCTAAAAAGAATGGAAAAACTGTTTAGGCTCAAAGTGCGAGCAAGTGTAAAAAAATCTAGTATAGGGTAATCAAGATAATATGTGGGTGGCTAATAGATGACCTCCTATCATTGAGAATGCTCATTTCAAGGAAGATTCATGCAACCTGCATTTTTTTAGGTCTCTCTCTCTCTCTCTCTTCATGCCCTAACGTTTGCCTAGACCGCCCTTGTCAGGGTTTTCAGTCTAGCAAGATTTTTCTTTTTCTTTTTTTATTTTGAGATGAGTGGTCCAAGCTAAGCTAAGAGAGGGAATAGGTTAGTTTTGAACAACAAAGTCTTGACACCGATATGAGACCTCATTATCTTTAAGGATTAGGCTTGCATTTGGTAAATAAGGGTTGTGGGAGGTTGGCCAAGAAAAGAAGTCACATCCTTTTCTTGATAATTTCCTAAATTCTCACTCAAATGTCTAAGTTTAAAAATCAGATTTTCCCGTTAGGTTTTTCAACATTAAATTTTGAAGAAAATGAAATTCTAATTTTTATGCTTGAAGAGACTGTGAGTCACCACCCCCATGTGCAAAGAAGAAGTGTCAATGAGATAGACCACTAAATTTAAATTCAAAAATCATATTTTTTATAACTCTTCCAAGTGATTGGTCAATGATGAATTTCAGTCGGTATGAAATCGGGCAATTCTCTCTTGCAATGAACATTGTCATGCTCTCGACTTGCCAAGGGTTAACTCCTAGATTGGCACAAACTTTATTTGACTTAGACCCTAAAAGAGAATTTGAAGAAGGGAAGGAACTATTTTTGACATTTTCTAAAATTTTTGTTGTATTTTTGTTTTGTTATGTTTTTTTTAAGAATGAAAAGGAAAGACAGGAGGACTCAATGAAGAAATTAGGATGACATGATTGGAGGATGCATATACACACTATTTATTTCTTCTATTCTTTTTTCTTTTGATTTTTAGTTATCCTAGAAATACGGGAAAAAATAGAACAGCACAAAAGGGAGACACATAAACACTTCATAGAATAAAACATTAAACTGGACGATTTATGCCCGTATATAAATTGGACACTGACTTAATGACCGGTCAACCAAGTGGGTTAACCATCCGGTTGTTCAGTGGGTAATTCAGAATTTTTGGGAGAATGTCTGAAAAAGTAGGGTAAGGACTAACCTTCCAGATAGGCTTGTGGATTAACATGCCGGTTGGTCAGTCTGGTAATCGTTGATTTTTAGAAAACTCAAGGAAGGTTAGGGTTTTGACTAGCTGTTTAGTCACCTTGTGGGTTAATCGGCCGATTGGTTAGTGAGGGATTTCAAAATTTTTAGGAAGGTCAGATTTTGAACTAACCGTCTGGTAACCTTGGGGGTTAATCGGCTGATTGGTTAGTGAGGGATTTCAAAATTTTTGGGAAGGTCAGATTTCGAACTAACCATCTGGTAACCTTGGGGGTTAACTAGCTAGTTGTTCAGCAAGCCTGAGGTTTGATTTGAAAAAAAATTCTGGAACAAGGAAAGTTTTAATTAATAGTCCGGTCAGCCAGGAATGAGTTAGTTGTTCAGTGGTCTAGGGTGCGTTGGAAAAAAAATCTGGAGTAGGGAGAGTTCTAACTAAGCATCAAGTAACCTAGTGCGTTAACCAGCCAGTAAGTCAGTGGGCTGGATGTTTTAGACTTGAAAATTCTTGAAGGTTAGGGTTCTGACTAATCGTTGGGTAACCTGGTGGGTTAACCGACCAACAGTTAGCGGGTTTAAGGTTTGTTTCTCGGAAATTTTTTAGAAAGGAAAGGTTCTGATTAAGTGTCTGGTCATCCTAGTGGATAAACCAGCAGGTTCGTCAGTGGGGTTAGGGTTTTATGTTTGGAAATTTTTTGGGAAAGAAAGATTGTGACTAATGATCTGCTCATCCGAGGGATTAACTGGCCGATTCGTCATTATGGTTGACTTAGGGTATAAAACAGACAATTTCAAAATATTTCAAGTAATGCACATATTGGCTAATCGTCCGGTTAGGATCGCGGTTAACCAGTTCGTTAGTCAGTCTTTTTTTTGGCAAAATTACCAATTCATCTTCCACAGTGTTGGTCGGTTTTCATGCCAACATGCTATAGGCCAATATAGGTAGTCTCCCAACAAATGGCGGAACACTGAATGATCCGGATGTGTGGTTCATCTTTATAACACCGGCATAAAGGTCACTCATATTGGCTCGACTGTACTATATACCTCTTGCTCGTAACTAGGAAGTTAATATGGGTGATCACCATTATGTATACAAGTCGTTTGATATATGAAGAGACCGTCATGAATCTTTCGTACGAGGCCATGGAGTTAAGAGATCAATCGAAAGATCACCTTGAGCCCAGGAGGACCAAGGGCTTAACTATCGCTCTCTAATGGGTGGGTCAGGGTGAGTCGTGCGCGTGTGTGAGGTATGGAAATAAAAGTGCAAGTACCATAGTTATGCCATATTAATTGTACATGCTACAAAATACTAAGAAAATACAACCAGGCCAAAAATCAAGAAATACTTTTTAAGTGTAGTCCTCTAAGTGGTTTTGTCCCCAGCAGAGTCGTCACAGTAGTGAACTGCCTCGAAAAAATCCCTGGAAGGATTTCGATTTGGAGTCGCCATCTTATTTAATTATAAAAATAAGAAAAACCTATAGATGACTCAAAGGTGTCTAGAAGGACGATTAGTCTATCGAAACCCAGAGAGGGATTCGGGGACTAAGTTATGCGACGAGAAGGTGTTAGGCATCCACCGCACCCTCTCGGTCTCTACGTCATTTTTATTGAATTTTGGCCCTAAAACACATAGCATGCAAAACATGATAAGACTAACTCTAAGTTAATTTTTATGTTTTTGGCTTGAACTTGACATTGGGGGTCGAATTGCCTACGTATCCGATCAGAGTAATCCGAATCAAAACCGTCGTATTTTGACTCTGATCCTATGGGAGGTGGTCTACAATTCAGAACTTAGACTGAAAAATGGAAAAGATGCTTTTTGTTGTTTTAAATAGAAAAGCGACTACGAGATTGGGATAAAATTTAGATGATTTATAAGCTAGAAAGCTATGAAAAATAACCTTTGAAGTAGCTAGCCTTGAAGACTCGAGGATGTTCTTCGCATGATCCATGGTGTAAAGAATATGAAATACTTTTTGATGGTGAGTTTGAATGGCTTATATTCTCGAGAGAGCAGGAATATCACTTCGTAGGGAAATGATACAGAAGCTCTAAAGAGAATAAACTTCTAGACCCCTGAAAATGAAGGTCAATCTGCAAGGCTGAAGGCAAGTCAGAATAAATGATAAAATCACAGATTTAAAAAAGTCAACTAACCGGTCGGTTAGTAAAAAATCGGCCGGTTCACCCTATTAATTGAAAATATTTTTTTCCTGAATTTCGAGTATTATCTACCACTATTGATTATCTCTGAAATCACAAATAGGATGTACTAGGGTCGGGATAAGTTATTTCCTAACCAACAAATAAATTTATTTGATCTTTTTATCAAGGATAAATCATGGATTATTTTCTTAAGTCATCTAGACAAATTACATTGATTATAATAACCTAGACCTTGGACTGGACTAACCTAAATGGACTAAACTAATGTAATGGACTGGAATGGAGAATTTAACTACACTGCACGAAACGATATAACTGGACCAAATTAATTAAATAAAACTGGAATGGATTAGTTAAGTAAATCATGTTACCAAGCCCGAACTCAATAATGCACTCTAATTAATAATGAAGTCCATTTTATTAATTAATTAAAAATGTCTACAAAAATGGGGTGTCTACAACTGGACTGATGGATTTGACAATCAGACTGAACGGGACAATTGGACTTGACCACATGACTAGACTAGACCAAATAAATGACTCAACTGGACCAAATTATTAGTTATGACATATTTCTAGGCCTAACCTTAATTAAAATAACTACAAAAATGGGTGTCTACAGGGGTATTATAAGGCTTGTTTATCTGCTGCGTGGGAACTAGGCTAGTACCCTGATGGACTAATTATTTTGAATTTGCATATGTAGTCTGTGTTATTATGCACTGTATGTAGTATTCTGCTAAGTGTTCATGTCAATATCATTGAAATATGTTTGCATTGTAACTGAAAGTGATTGTTTTGATATCTGATCGAATGGATTGAGTTAAAACTCTTTCCCATATTGTCGAAGTATTTGTGATCATTTGAAACTCTTTGGGAAATCATCATCGAATTGAATCTGTGAATAATTTTGTAATTCCTTATCTTAGTCCTTGAGCGACCTCACTGAGCTCTTAAAAGCTCACCCTTGTTTGTTTTCTTCTACAGGTAATGTTCACCAGTAGATTGCTTAGTGATGGCCGGATTAGAGCCTGAGTGAGAAATTGGACTAGTTTATCATTGTTGTGATTAGTAGAGCCCCTGTGTGGGAAAACTTTTTTTAGTTCATTTCTATCAAGAACTTAAATTTGGCCTTTTTGTTTCTGGCTAATTGTGTTATAAAAATTGAGGTATTGCACTGATTAGAAGCTCTTAAATGTATTGGAAGTTGTTTATTGGATCGAGGTTATTCATGTTCTTAAGTGATCGATCGAGTGATTGTTCTAACGCTTGGAGTTCAAAGTGTTAATGATCTAAATTTTCGGGTCATTCCAGTTGGTATCAGATCTAGGTATCAAGGTTTTGTAGACTTGTATCTAGGCTAACGAGAGTGGGGTAGGACGATGATAGAGTTAGGAGTCTATCCTTAACTTCTAACTGTGTTTTTCTTCTAAAATGTGTTTGTATAATTCTGATAATGGTTATTGGTACCAGGTGTGGCCCGCAATTATAGGGCTAGCACCAGATATTGCAGAGGCCTAGCGAGGGGCTGAAGAGGTCACCCTAGAGGTCATACTAGAGACCGGGAGGTCCCAATTAGGGAGGTTCCCCATGTTGAAGAGCAACAAAAGAATCTACAGCCTACGGCTACTGTTTTGAACGCGACGAACCTGATTCTCGCTTTGATAAGTTTGAATTTGGCGAGGTCAGTGGACATAACCTCAGGAGAGCACTACCCTTAGTGAGTTCAATAAGCAAAACACGACTGACGTTACTAGGTCAGTGGACCCTACAGAGGCAAAGAGTTAGATAAACGAGATAGAGAATATCACCCGGGCAGTTTGTTGTAGTGAGAAGCAGAGAGTCAAGTTTATTGTATAGAAGTTGAGGGGTGAGGCAGACCAGTGGTGGAGAATGGTAGAGATAAGTAAGATTTCTCAGTAATGGGGGGATGTGAATTGGGCACAATTCAAGGAGTTGTTCTACAACTGATACTTTTTTAGCTAGCTACCATGAGCATAATGAGAGATTTTGCCAACTTGACGAAGGCAAATCCAGAGTTGGTGGACTAGTGTTAGATGAGGTTTTTGCATCTTGCTAGATTTGCAGCGAGGATGTTGCCCACATAAGCAGATAGATGTATGAAGTTTGAGCGAGAGCTTAGGCATGTATTAAGAGGTTAGGTGATCTCTTCTTGATTGATGAGCTACGTGGCCTGTGTAGACTTGGCACGTGCTTTAGAGCAGTCTAAGTGTGACAATAGGAAAAGGTATGAGCATAGGCAGGGTAGCCAGAAGAGAGATAGGCATGAGCCTTTCCAAGGCAGATTTTTTAGAGGCTGACACGCCTTAACAATTTTTGCAGTCAGCACATCAGGGTACCCAATGCCAGAGGATGAAGCAAAGTCAGGAATTCAAGCTCGTTTAGACTAAAGGATTTAGACTTGGGCAGTGTTTTGGGGTTCGACCAGGGCAAAGTACATGATTCAGAGTAGCACAGAGCGT
>JAVXUO010000821.1:92500-208378 GCA_033065855.1 Escallonia rubra
CCGTGATTGAGACGGCGATGGCTATAAGGTTGTGAGCCCATCCCGGTATGAGGTCCGAGGCCCCTCCTGTTGATTGAGACGGCGATGGCTATAAGGTTGTGAGCCTATCCCGGTACGAGGGCCGAAGCCCCCCCTTTTGATTGAGACGGCGATGGCTATAAGGCTGTGAGCCTATCCCGGTACGAAGGCCGAAGCCCCCCCTTTTGATTGAGATGGCGATGGCTATAAGGTTGTGAGCCCATCCTGGAAGCATGTAACATGTTTGTGGCGCATGGGCGCGGTGCGTACAGCACGAGACAATATCTGGCGCCGGGGCACATGTTATGAAAGTGGCGCACGGGTGCGGCGACGAACGTCGTGGAGCAATAGTTGGTGCCGGGGGCACGTATCATGACGATGGCGCAAGGGCGCGGCGACGAACGTCGCAGAGCAATACTTGGTGCCGTGGGCACGTATCATGATGATGGCGCAAGGGCGCGACGTCGAACGTCGCAGAGCAATACTTGGTGCCGTGGGCATGTGTCATGACGATGGCGCAAGGGCGCGGCGACGAACGTCACGGAGCAATACTTGGTGCCGTGGGCACGTATCATGACGATGGCGCAAGGGCGCGGCATCGAACGTCGCGGAGCAATACTTGGTGCCGTGGGCACGTATCATGACGATGGCGCAAGGGTGCGGCGACGAATGTCGCGGAGCAATACTTGGTGTCGGTGGCACGTATGATGAGAATGGTACACGGGCGTAGCGACGAACATCGCGGAGCCAGTGCACGGGCGCAGCGACGAACATGTAGTAAATGACTGCGCGTCGGGTGTTCCGAAGACAGTATGTGAGTTGAGCGTGCCTACGATAACAAAATAATGAATGCAACATGTAGTAAATGACAAAGTCGGGAGTGATGGTATGCGGCCGATGGCGACGGGTCATTTGGCGGTAGTGTGCGACCTTGGGCGACGGGCATTACTGGAGCGGCGTGCGGTCACGAGCGATAGGCGTCACGAGATTGATGCACGACGGACGTCACGAGGTTAACGTACGAACGTCCGTAAACATTGCGGAGGTGCGAAGACTCGAGGAAACAAGTGCACGCGGGAGGGGAGGCCATAGGCCAAATAATGGGGGGAAGGCCAAGGCCACCACCCTTGGGGAGGCCGAGGCCGACCCCCTTGGGGAGGCCGAGGCCGACCCTAGGGGGTGGCCAAGGCCCATGGCCAACTCCCCTGAAGGGAGGCCAAGGCCACTCTCTCTTTCGGTGAACTTCGGGAGCGCCGACGGTAGGTGTTTTGATGGGTAAATACAAATCGAAAAGTTACATCATGACAAGCGTGTCGACATGAATCGTACCTACATGACGAATGAGGCATCAAAGTCACATACAAAACGTAGAAAATGAAAAAAGTGTGAAAAATGGGTGTGCGCAGAGGGGTGAACCACCGGGGGAAAATGGCCGAGGCCAACCCCTCCAGGAGACCGAGGCCGACCCCTATGGCATGGGGAAGGCCGAGGCCGACCCCCCCTAGGGTTGGCCAAGGCCATTTGGCCATCTTCCACTTTTGGAGCCCAATGCCACTTCTCCTTTTGCAAACTTTGGGCGCGCCGTCGGTAGGTGTTTTGACAAGCAATGACGAATCCGGAAGTTGTGTTATGACAAGCGCATTGCCAAGAATCAAACCCACATAGCGATCAAGGTGCCAAGGTTACGTACGAAGTGCATGAAGCGAAGAAAGTGCGAAAAAAGACTTTACACGAAAAGTGAAGCACCGGGGGGGGGGGGAGGCCAAGGCCAACCCCCCATGGGAGGCCGAGGCCGACCCCATGGCCTTGGGTGAGGCCGAGGCCGACCCCATGGCCTTGGGTGAGGCCGAGGCCGACCCCATGGGGTTGGCCAAGGCCTTTGTCCGTTGACCCTATTGCTCCGGTTGCGCCGTCGGTCGACATTTTTGGTGAATAGGTGCTCAGGTGGTCTTGTCATGACGATTGCGCTAGCGTGAGTAACATCAATGTGAAATAAAAAGTCTAAGTCGCGCACGAAGCGCGTGAAGCGAGAAAAACACGTGTCTTGGGTGCGCGGGCATTGACCGGTTTGATGCGCTGGAAAATTGACCGTTGACAATGTTGACGTGTTCGCGCGAAGTGGGACCCCTAGCGGGCCATTGGGTCTGATCAAGATGGGTTGGTAACAAGAATAATAGTAAACCACTCAGTTTTCCTTCATAGTGTTTGCAAATAAACAGCTTCATAGAAATGATAACACTATGAGTGTATAAACCACTTGATTCGATGGTGAGTACTTGTGGAAACTTTTTGGAAGAGAGGAACATTTGGTTTGATGGTTCTATCCTAACTTATGTTAACTTAATCTTAATGAAAGTTGTGATAATGTAAACTGAAACCAATAAAATAACCCTAGAGAGGGGGTGAATAGGGTTTTAAGACTACTTTAAAATATAACAACCAACAAACCTTAATCTCAAAAACTCAAGTAAACAAACAACCAATCTCAACACAATATGTAAAACAATAATGTAAAGAGAGAAGGGTTTAAAGATACTTGACAATGAGAATTAAATGGTTCGGCTTGATATACCCACAAGCCTACGTCCACCCCTTCAAGGAAGTCCCTTGAAAGGCCCTAGAATCCACTAGTATGATCTTCCTTACGGGTCAAGATCGAACCTCTTACAACCCCTTGATGCTATGCCCACATCAAGAACAAGCTTTGACAAACCCAAAGCTCCAAAGCTTGACAACCCCAAGCTTTGATACAAGAACCTTTCAATGAAGAAATGAGTACAAGATTTCACTCTTAAGAAGTAGATGAGTACAAGTTGAAGTACTAGAACAAGAGAGATGAGTGTATGATGACTTATGAAAGTGTATCTCTCTCTAATGTAAGCTCACAATAAATGCTCTCTTGAAAAGGATGAGAAATCAATGAAAACAAGAGAGATTTGAACAATTGCTTTGATCTTTGAGAATATGAAAGATATGAGAGCTTTGAATGCAATTGATGAATGAAAACAATGCCCGAGATGAGTATTTATAGAGCTGGGAATAAATATGACCGTTTGGGGTTAGGTAGGGCATTAAATGCGCCAAACGGTAAATGCAGTCGACTGCAATGCCCATTGCAGTCGACTGTAACCCAAAAAGTAGCCTTTGGAAATTCAAATTTCCAACTTGCAGTCGACTGCAATGCAATGCAGTCGACTGTAATGGGCTACTGGAAGTATTGCAGTCGACTGCATTCAATGCAGTCGACTGTAATACCCTACTGCCCAACATGCAGTCGACTGCATCCCAATGCAGTCGACTGCATCCCTGAAAATGCTGTTTCCTATTTTTAAAGCATGAAAATCTTTTTATGCATGCAAGGGAAACCTATGGGCAAGTTCTAGGTATACAGTCATCGTAACGATCATCTCTCTATGTCTAGTTTACAAAGACGGAAATAAAAGCATGAAAACTTCAATCGTCGAATTTCCTCTTTGATGCGTTCCGTTGAGAGTCTTTGATCGTGTTGCTCGTCTAATAATCCGTTTGCATGAGTATGAGATTGTTCCTATTGCTTCATCAACTCAATGCATGTTAGACAGCATAATCATCAATGTTAGTTATCATCAAAATCAAATATAATCCTAGGTTAAATAACCGTAGGGTTAACAATCTCCCCCTTTTTGATGATGGCAAACATTGATTCAAATAATATGAGATATATAAGATAATATGCGAAATGAAGCATAACAATCTTAATTAAAAACCATAAGGGGTCATGAGAAGAAATCATGACAAAACGCTCCCCCTATCTTAAGCAATGTAGGGCTCCCCCTAACTTAAGCAATATATGCTCATATCAAGTCCACACAAATATGAATCAACAATATTTTCTCCCCTTTTTGACATCATTGAAAAAAGTCAAGGGTGTGTGTGAAAGTGATCAACTTATGTATCCATCCATGGATAATCAATATTGCCAACAAGGGCTTTCAAACAATAAAAACATAAGTACTTGAATAACCATTGAAAGGTGTACCAAACACTTGTTACAAAGAAAGCACAAATATGAAGTGTAAAGGATTTGGAAATATGAGTGTGTGCAAATCAAAATGAGATTGAATGAATATCAACAAAATCAATAAGTTTGAAAAGAGAAACATCAACCAAAGCATGCTTTAAGCATATTAAGTAATGTTCAAGCATGAGAAGTGTAACTTGCATGATTAGCACAAGAGATATAACATTTAGTCACATAGGTGAAGACATGCCAAGTTCTCTTCTAAGAGCGGAAAACCTCTTCGAATCTAGAGGTTTAGTGAAGATGTCCGCTAATTGGTGATTTGTATCCACGAAATCTAGAACAATATCACCTTTTTGCACATGATCACGGATAAAATGGTGTTTGATTTCTATGTGCTTTGTGCGTGAATGTTGGATAGGATTTTTAGTCAAATCAATGGCACTAGTATTATCGCATAAGATAGGTATGTGATCATACTTGAGTCCAAAGTCCAAAAGGGTTTGTTTCATCCAAAGAATTTGTGCACAACAAGCACCAACCGCCATATATTCGGCTTCGGTGGTAGAGAGTGCAACCGAATTTTGCTTTTTGGAACTCCAAGAAACAAGAGAGTGACCTAGGAATTGGCAACCTCCACTAGTACTTTTCCGCTCGGTTTTACAACCGGCATAGTCGGCGTCGGAGTAACCAATTAGGTCAAAAAATGAAGTGTTTCTAGGAAACCATAACCCTAAATCGTGAGTGCCCTTAAGATATCTAAGGATTCTCTTGACGGCAATCAAATGAGATTCCTTAGGACAAGCTTGAAATCTAGCACATAAACAAACACTAAACATTATATCGGGTCTACTTGCGGTAAGGTAAAGGAGTGATCCGATCATACCTCGATAGCGCTTAATATCAACATCCTTACCCTTTTCATCTTTATCAAGCTTTAATGAAGAGCTCATTGGAGTGTCAAAAGCATTTGATGCTTCCATGTCAAATCTCTTGAGTAGCTCTTTGGTGTATTTGGCTTGGTTGATAAAGATTCCATCCTTGCTTTGTTTGATTTGCAATCCAAGGAAGAAGGTGAGTTCTCCCATCATGCTCATTTCAAACTCCTTACTCATACAAGAAGCAAACTCTTCGCACAAGGATCCATTAGTAGCACCAAATATAATATCATCAACATAAATTTGCACCAACAATAAGTCATTTCCCTTAGATTTTATAAAAAGAGTGGTGTCAAGTTTTCCTCTTGAAAAAACATTTTCTAAAAGAAAATTACTTAGCCTTTCATACCAAGCTCTAGGAGCTTGTTTTAAACCATAAAGAGCTTTGCTAAGACGGAAAACATGGTTTGGAAATTTTTCATGTTCAAAGCCGGGAGGTTGAGCCACATAGACCTCTTCCGAGATAAAACCATTTAGAAAGGCACTCTTGACATCCATTTGAAAGAGTTTAAAATCTCTATAGCAAGCAAAAGCTAAAAGCATTCTAATAGTTTCAAGTCTGGCTACCGGTGCATAAGTTTCATCAAAATCAATTCCTTCCTCTTGGTTATAACCTTGGGCCACTAATCTAGCCTTGTTTCTAACCACGACTCCGGATTCATCAAGTTTGTTTCTATAAATCCACTTTGTGCCTATAATCCTAAAGTTTTGAGGTTTAGGCACAAGGGTCCAAACTTGATTTCTTTCAAATTGAACTAGCTCTTCTTGCATAGCAAGCATCCAAGATTCATGATGTAGAGCTTCGGAAAATTTCTTTGGTTCAATTTAGGAAAGAAACGCTATATTAACATGTTGTTGAAGAGAGCGTCGAGTTCTTACCCCACTCGAAGGATTACCTAAGATTTGATCACTTGGATGATCCTTTTTGTAAGTCCAATCTTTTGGTAATTCTTGAGAGTCGTCCAAGTTTGAAGCATCATTGATTGCTTCCTCATTTCCCCCTTGAGAACTTGATGGTTGCTCCCCTAGATTAATTTCTTTGGGGTTGCCTTGTAGTGTATCACTTATGTCCAAAGTTCTCATGTCATTGTCCATGTCATCTACATTAACAATGTTAGTCCTCCGAAGAAAAGGATTAGTCTCATCAAAAGTAACATTAATGGATTCTTCAACAACCAAAGTACTTTTATTATAAACTCTATAAGCCATACTATTATTAGAGTAACCAAGAAAAATACCCTCAAAGGTTTTGGAATCAAATTTGCTAAGGTGATCCTTGGTATTTAAAACAAAACATTTGCAACCAAAGACTCTAAAAAAGCTCACCTTAGGTTTCTTATCATTAAAAAGCTCATAAGGGGTTTTTAACAAAAATTTCGCAAGATAACTCTATTAAGAACAAAACATGCACAATTGACCGCCTCCGCCCAAAAGTATTTAGGTAAACCATATTCGTTAAGCATTGTTCTTGCCGCTTCTTGCAAAGACCTATTCTTTCTTTCGGCAACACCATTTTGTTGAGGAGTTCTAGGAGCCGAAAAATTATGTGATATCCCAAAGTCATCACACAAGGCTCCTATTTTTGAATTTTCAAATTCTCTACCATGATCACTTCGAATGTTTGTAATCAAATAACCTTTTTGATTTTGAACACGTTTTGCAAATGAAGTGAACACATTTAGAGATTCAACTTTGGTAGCCAAAAAGAAAGTCCAAGTATAGCGAGAAAAGTCATCAACAATAACAAAACAATATGATTTACCACCAAGACTCGTAGTTGGGATTGGTCCAAACAAATCCATATGAAGTAATTGCAAGGGTCTAGAAGTAGATACCATTTTCTTCGGTTTGTGAGAGACCTTCTTTTGCTTACCCATTTGACAAGCATCACATACTTTATCTTTCTCAAACTTGATCTTCGGAAGACCCCTCACAAGTTTTTTGCTTGAAAGATCCTTCAAATGCTCCATGTGCATGTGACCAAGTCTTCGATGCCAAAGCCAAGATGTTTCACTAATAGCACTAAGACACTTGACATCTTGGTTAGCTAAATCATTTAATTGAATGGAGTAAACATTATTATCTCTACTACCAACCAAAATAGTTTCATTGTTCTTCAAGAATAGTATAGTGCATTGAGAAGCCTCAAAGATAACTTTAAAACCTTTATCACTAAATTGACTAATACTAAGCAAGTTATGCTTCAATCCCTCAACATATAACACATTCTCAATTGAATGTGGTTCCTTACCAATAGTTCCTTTACCTTTGATTCTTCCTTGAGAATTGTCACCAAAGGTCACATTTCCTCCTTCCTTAAGATCAATCGATGAGAAAAGAGATATATTGCCGGTCATATGTCTTGAGCATCCACTATCAAGAATCCACTTCTTGCTACTAGATTTTGCTTTGAGACATACCTATAAACACAAATCAAGTAGTGACTTTTGGTACCCAAATTTTCTTGGGTCCTTGGATGTTAGTCTTGCATTTATATTCTTGACCTTTCACAATCCACATTTTCTTTCTACCTCTAACAACAACAATTCTACAAGGACAATGATTAGTCGTATGCCCTTTCTTGTTGCACCAACCGCAATGTGTAAAAGGTGTGCAATAATTCTTTGGTCGTTTTGTAAGAGTATTCAACCTAGCTTGTTGTTGCAAAACTTTAGGAGGCATAGCCATGGGATCTAATCCAAGACCGCCTTTGTTTAGGCCAATTCTTTGGCGTCCAAGCATGACATCCAAATTGTTTTGACCATCAACAAATTTTTCAAGACATTTTGTCAAATCACAAATCTCAACTTTTAAATCTTCATTTTGTTTTTCTAAAGCCAAAGTTTTGGAAGAGATTTGTTTTGAGCTAGGAGTGTTAACAAGTAATTCAACCAAATTGTTATTCACATGCTCTACATATAAATGGCTAGACATGCATTCATTCTTGGCATGCAACTTATCATTTTCCATTATCAACTTCTCAATTTGCTTATTAGCTTCAAGAAATTTCTTAGACAAAATAATATTTTTCTTGAAAATTTTCTTGGATTCCTCATATAAGCTATCATAAGCATCTTCAAAACTTTCATTATCACTATCACTACCGGAAGAAGAGCTTACCTCATCATTTGCCATGAAGCACACATTTGCTTGATCATTCTCTTCATCACTTGAATCAAAGTCACTCCATGTTGAAGTGTGTTCGGCATTCATTGCTCTTTCCTTCTCCTTGTTCTCTTTCTTAGAGAATTGTCTTCTTTTAGCTTTTTCCCATACATCTCTTCTTTCCTTCTTCTCCTTTTTGTAGATGGGACAATCCATCTTCATGTGTCCCGGCTTGTGGCATTTGTAGCAAAGCCTTTCTTCGTTGCTAGTATTTTGTTGCCTTCTCCCATCATTTCTTCTAAATCTTAAGAACTTCTTGAAGTTCTTTGCAACTAATGCCATATCCTCTTCATTAAATTCTTCATCATCATCACTTGACTCAAGGTTTGAAGATGAAGCTTTAAGAGCAATTGATGTAGGCTTCTTCTTGACGTCCTCTTGATCAAAGGTCTTGAGTTGCATTTCGTACGTCATGAGTGAGCATATCAATTCATCAAGAGGAAAGATGTTGAGATTCTTTGATTCTTGGATGACGGTGATCTTTGCATCCCAAGCTCTTGGTAAGGACCTAATCACTTTTCTCACTAGATCACCATTAGTGAATTCCTTACCTAATTGCTTCAAAGGGTTCATAATGTTAGTAAAACGAGTATTCATATCCGTAATAGATTCATTTTGAAGCATATGGAATAACTCATAATCTCTAAACAATAAATTCATCTTGGAGTCTCTAAGAAGAGAAGTCCCTTCATGAGTGACTTGAAGAGTATCCCAAATACTCTTAGCGGAATTACACATAATGACTCTATTGAGTTCATTAGTGTCTAAAGCACATACAAGACAATTTTTTGCTCTAGCATTCATACAAATCATCTTCTTGTCATGATCACTATATTCCGATTTTGATTTAGGTTCTTCAACCTTGTCAACCACTTTGATCGGAACGAATGGGCCATTCTCAACAATATCCCACATCTCATAGTCTTGAGATTCTAAGTAGATTTTCATCTTAACTTTCCACACACTATAGTTGGTCCCATTAAACAATGGAGGCCTAGTGGTAGAACTACCCTCCATACCCCCAACATAAGCCATGATCGATTAACTCTCTTGGCGTTACCCAATATAACAAGAGCCGAGGCTCTGATACCACTTGAAACCAATAAAATAACCCTAGAGGGGGGGTGAATAGGGTTTTAAGACTACTTTAAAATATAACAACCAACAAACCTTAATCTCAAAAACTCAAGTAAACAAACAACCAATCTCAACACAATATGTAAAACAATAATGTAAAGAGAGAAGGGTTTAGAGATACTTGACAATGAGAATTAAATGGTTCGGCTTGATATACCCACAAGCCTACGTCCACCCCTTCAAGGAAGTCCCTTGAAAGGCCCTAGAATCCACTAGTATGATCTTCCTTACGGGTCAAGATCGAACCTCTTACAATCCCTTGATGCTATGCCCACATCAAGAACAAGCTTTGACAAACCCAAAGCTCCAAAGCTTGACAACCCCAAGCTTTGATACAAGAACCTTTCAATGAAGAAATGAGTACAAGATTTCACTCTTAAGAAGTAGATGAGTACAAGTTGAAGTACTAGAACAAGAGAGATGAGTGTATGATGACTTATGAAAGTGTATCTCTCTCTAATGTAAGCTCACAATAAATGCTCTCTTGAAAAGGATGAGAAATCAATGAAAACAAGAGAGATTTGAACAATTGCTTTGATCTTTGAGAATATGAAAGATATGAGAGCTTTGAATGCAATTGATGAATGAAAACAATGCCCAAGATGAGTATTTATAGAGCTGGGAATAAATATGACCGTTTGGGGTTAGGTAGGGCATTAAATGCGCCAAACGGTAAATGCAGTCGACTGTAATGCCCATTGCAGTCGACTGTAACCCAAAAAGTAGCCGTTGGAAATTCAAATTTCCAACTTGCAGTCGACTGCAATGCAATGCAGTCGACTGTAATGGGCTACTGGAAGTATTGCAGTCGACTGCATTCAATGCAGTCGACTGTAATACCCTACTGCCCAACATGCAGTCGACTGCATCCCAATGCAGTCGACTGCATCCCTGAAAATGTTGTTTCCTGTTTTTAAAGCATGAAAATCTTTTTATGCATGCAAGGGAAACCTATGGGCAAGTTCTAGGTATACAGTCATCGTAACGATCATCTCTCTATGTCTAGTTTACAAAGACGGAAATAAAAGCATGAAAACTTCAATCGTCGAATTTCCTCTTTGATGCGTTCCGTTGAGAGTCTTTGATCGTGTTGCTCGTCTAATAATCCGTTTGCATGAGTATGAGATTGTTCCTATTGCTTCATCAACTCAATGCATGTTAGACAGCATAATCATCAATGTTAGTTATCATCAAAATCAAATATAATCCTAGGTTAAGTAACCGTAGGGTTAACATAAACTATATAACACCTATGGCTTCTATAGCCTAGTTGTAACCATTTGGATTTAGCTCAATCTAAGATAGAGCTGCCATGTGTTGTAGGTATAGTGCTAATGTGTTGCTGGTAGGAATATAGCTTTAATATGAAGTGCAAATACATGTCGATTCACGTCCCTCATTTTGACATACAAATGTGTTGAAAATT
Organism: Escallonia rubra; assembly: GCA_033065855.1. Taxonomy (NCBI): domain Eukaryota; kingdom Viridiplantae; phylum Streptophyta; class Magnoliopsida; order Escalloniales; family Escalloniaceae; genus Escallonia; species Escallonia rubra. The sequence goes on from JAVXUO010000821.1 coordinate 103,185, forward strand.
TTCATTCAAACAAACATTGAGATGTCTTCATATTTTTCCAAAATGGCATTTAGTTTAGTGTCATTGTATTCTTAACTATGAAAGTGCTAGTTAGACACAGTAGTTAATACATATTTACTTATTTAAAAAGAAAACACGATATTAAAAATGGATAAAATAATTACTTAAGTGTAAACCCACAAGAACCTCCTTAATGAACACCTTCATGGTGTTAATGTTGGTGGATGAATGCTAGAAAATGGTACACACATTTATATTATGCATCTATGATACTTCAATGAGATAGGATAAATCTGCCATTTCTTGAAATCTATCTTTTGATTCAAAATCATTGACAATGTCTACGAGGAAATTGCCCACAAATATTCATTTTTCTTTAAACACTTCGAATGTAACTACCATATTCGGTGAATCTAAAAACAAAATTTCATCAATCCCATAAAGATTTCATGCATCTTATCAATTCAACCAAAGTTTGGGTGTGAATTTCTTGAAAAGTGTGAACCTAGCCTCACCCACAAAGTATGAGGCAATCTTAATATGAATATGCAAAACAATTTCACTAGATTGCGGTACACAAAAGCGAAGAAGGATATAGAACTTTGAATTTCAATTACTTTAGCACGGTAGATTACTCTTTTTTCACTAGATTGCTTTTACCTTAAATCTAATCATAATACACAAGCTATTGATCTACTAGTTCTCCTCCTAATCAAATCAAGAATAATAGCACAATTGGACAGACCAGATTACTATTTCGAGGTTGAGTAATGATATCCAGTTAGTAGATTATAAAATCTTAGGTTATAATCTGAGTCTTATAGTACAGTGAAATGTTTAAAGTTGCTAAGAACCTTACTGAAGCTGCTACACATGTTCTTGACTCATTTTTTGAAGGCTATTGGAGCTGCTACAATTGTGAATGTTTTCTCTTGACATTAAAAAGCTTGTGACTTTTGAAAATGGTGTTACACTCTCCTTAGCGGATTTTTCCAAACTGTCAAGGTACGTAGACATTACCTTGATAGTGCCCACCATTTTCTGCAATGACAAGCCTACACAATAACATTTTCCTTCGCCTTCTCGCTGAGGGCGCAAAAGTTTGCTAAAAGAAACCATATTAGTAGCCGTGAAAGTTTGCTAAAAGAAATTGTAATCTGGTCTGTCCATGCTAACAGCTTGGACGGCCAGCTACCGCTGACGACTTAAGTTAAGCTGCTAGCGGTGTAATTGATCAGTTTCCTTGTTATAAACCCAAGATTTGTTCTTCTGACTACGTTTGTACTTTGTGTACATGGGAAATATTGTTTAATCATGAACAAATTATAAAACCTTCATTTGCGTGGAACGAGTGCACCGGTGGATTGCAAATCGCTCGATGAGGAGGAGATGATGTGCTTATACTATATCCAGTTGTCCCAAGTCTCGCGGTGCATTGGTTCGCGCCCTCAGCAAGAAGGTGAAGGAAAATTTTATTGTGTAGACTTGTCATTGCAAGAAATGGTGGGCACTGTCAAGGTAATGTCCACGTACCTTGACAGTTTGGAAAAATCCGCTAAGGAGTGTGTAACACCATTTTCAAAAGTCACAAGATTTTTAATGTCAAGAGACAACATTCACAATTGTAGCAGCTCCAATAGCCTTCAAAATATGAGTCAAGAACATCTGGAGCAGCATCTGTAAGGTTCTTAGCAACTTTAAACATTTCACTATACTATAAGACTGAAATTATAACCTAAGATTTTATAATCTACTAACTGGATATCATTACTCAACCTCGAAATAGTAATCTGGTCTGTCCAATTGTGCTATTATTCTTGATTTGATTAGGAGGAGAACTAGTAGATCAATAGCTTGTGTATTATGATTAGATTTAAGGTAAGAGCAATCTAGTGAAAAAAGAGCAATGTACCGTGTTGAAGTAATTGAAATTCAAAGTTCTATATCCTCTTCGCTTTTGTGTACCGCAATCTAGTGAAATTGTTTTGCATATTCATATTAAGATTGCCTCATACTTTGTGGGTGAGGCTAGGTTCACACTTTTCAGGAAATTCACACCCAAACTTTGGTTGAATTGATAAGATGCATGAAATCTTTATGGGATTGATGAAATTTTGTTTTTAGATTCACCGAATATGGTAGTTACATTCGAAGTGTTTAAAGAAAAATGAATATTTGTGGGCAATTTCCTCGTAGACATTGTCAATGATTTTGAATCAAAAGATAGATTTCAAGAAATGGCAGATTTATCCTATCTCATTGAAGTATCATAGATGCATAATATAAATGTGTGTACCATTTTCTAGCATTCATCCACCAACATTAACACCATGAAGGTGTTCATTAAGGAGGTTCTTGTGGGTTTACACTTAAGTAATTATTTTATCCATTTTTAATATCGTGTTTTCTTTTTAAATAAGTAAATATGTATTAACTACTGTGTCTAACTAGCACTTTCATAGTTAAGAATACAATGACACTAAACTAAATGCCATTTTTGAAAAATATGAAGACATCTCAATGTTTGTTTGAATGAAAATTTTCAACACATTTGTATATCAAAATGAGGGACGTGAATCGGCATGTATTTGCACTTCATATTAAAGCTATATTCCTACCAGCAACACATTTGCATATTCTTGTGCAAATGTGTTGCGTGAAAGTTTGCAAACTTTCCGTGTCCTATTAACCAACTGATCAATAGTTGGCTAATATGGTTTGACCCGTCAATAGGTAAAAGTAGATCATAAAAAGAACCAATGATTTGCTAAATCCCGGTAGTGAAGCTAAATCCCGGTGTTTGACCCGTCAATAGGTAAAAGTAGATCATAAAAAGAACCAATGCACCACGGACATCAAGGTTGAATATTCATCCAACTTTAAACATTTCTACGAAGGTGTTTGGACCGTGAAAGTTTGCTAAAAGAAATTGTAATCTGGTCATACCATGCTAACAGCTTGGACGGCCAGCTACCGCTGACGACTTAAGTTAAGCTGCCAGCGGTTGTTGCCTTTCTTCCTATATATGTAACCTTCCCAATATTGGCATTAACCTTCCCAAAAACATTACAAGTGACCTAGACCCACTCAGTGTCTTGGTCCGTTTGAATAAATATAGCAAATATAACTTGATTTAATAGAAATGAAGATCCAATCGACCTTCATTTATTATTTTTGATTTTGTCCCACTGTTACCCTTTTAACCAACTGATCAATCTAAGTTTTCCATTTGAATCAATATAGCAAATATAACTTGATTCAATAGAAAATCTACTAGTTTAGAAAAAAAAGGTATTAATTTGTCAATCTTAGCTTACTGATTATTAATCCTATATAAATAGTTTTCATAGCATGCCTTTCTGTTAACCTCCTTTCACATCTTGCCGACTAAGCTCAACGCCGTCCCTGCATCACGTGCCCCCGGCACAACGCTTGACTCTGCGACACCTGTCGCCGCTCCCGTGCGCCTTTTCCATATCACGTGCCCCCGACACCGCACACTCTGTCATACCCATGCACCGTGCTGTTTACACAGTCACGCCCCCTGGCATCGCGTCACACTACCGCATTCCTGCATGGGTCCATCCTTTTACCACACCATCCGTACCTTGCCTTGGTCATGGAACATGCTTAGACCCACTCCCCGGAGTGTGTAGCATCCTGTAGGGATTGATAAGCCACTCATTCAATAAATGTTTTATCTTTTAGGCCCTTAAAGAATAGTCCTTGTATTTCCTCTCTCTGACAGCTTGATTTAGCTGATAACAATTTCACTGGAGGAATTCCCGCCTCCCTTGGTGATCTACCAAATCTTGAATCCTTCAATGTTTTATATAACAACCTTTCTAGTCCTGTTCTAGTTCATCTTTCTAAAAAATTCAGTTCGAGTTCCTTTGTGAGTAATCTTCATCTCTGTGGGTACAGTTCTTCAACCCCCATGTCCAATATCTCATTCTCCTCTTGTTAATCCGGCTCCATTGCCAGGGGGAACACCCAAAGGGCGTCACCGGGCGGAATGAGTGAGGTGCCCACTAACTCCGCCGTGCCTATACGTGTCGCGCCCCCTGGCTCTATGTCACACTACCACGCTCCTTGCGATGGTCTATTCTATCACCACACCATGTGCACCTTCCTTGGTCTTGGAACATGCTTCGACCCACTCTCCAAAGTGTGCAGCATCCCGCAAGGATAGGCGACTCCTACAAGACACTTTCTCTTCCAGGGAGCTTTTCAACTCCCCTTCCGCCGGGTAGACGGCTCCTCCGGGATGCTACCTTGACACGCTCAGAGTGCTCTGGCACAAGGACTCACCCGCGGGGATAGGCGACTCCTCCGGGACACTATCTCCTCTAAGGAGCTTTTCAACTCCTCTTGCGCCAGGTAGATGGCTCCTCTGGGATACTACCTCAGCTCATCAGGTAGACGACTCCTCTGGGATGCTACCTTGACGTGCTCTGAGTACTCCGGCACAAGGAATCACCCGTAGGGATAGGAGACTCCTCCGGGACACTATCTCCGCCAGGGAGCTCTAAGTGCTTCAGTATGAAGACTCCCCTTCTGCCAGGTAGAGGCTCATCTGAGATGCTACCTCAGCCCGTGAAATAGGCGAATCCTGCGAGACATTATCTTCACCAGGGTGTCTGCATGACTGGCCTACGTGCTCCGACATCGGGGACTTTATCAGCACTTCTAGGGACTATGACCGGGGGTCATTTCGAGACGAGAGCAGGTCTCTGAAAGGCATCGCACCTAGTCGGCCTGGCAGTTTGGTGCCAGGTCTTCCCCACCACTGCCAGGCCTGTGGGACTCTTCAAAGGCCTTGGATTGGTGGTTAAATCAAGGGGTTTTCTCTGGTAACACTGACGTTGTGGGAGCCAGTCTTTCTAGACAGACAGAGCGACGCTGTGAGGAGCAGGCCGGTGAATATGCGATCCGACAGTCTAATGGAGAACCGGTATTTTTTGACCCCCTGGTGACGTGCCACTCCCAGGGGATGACACGTGTGAGCTGATGACACATGCACACTTTTCCCTATAAATAGTGGACTTTGGATTTTATTTTCAAGTGGATTCCCTCATTTGACAATTTCACTTTCTCACTCTAGAATCCAAATCCTCTGAAATTTTGGAAAGAGAAACATACAGGACCCTAACTCTGGACCTAAGCATCGGATAGTGACTGTCGTCGTATATTCACCTTACACCGTCGTCCTCACAGCACTGCCACATTCAGGCTCTGTCTGGGAAGATGTAAATGATGTGGATTGAGGCACGAGGGTGTGAACTATGCTAAGGCAAGTAAAGCATGTCTTAAGTATGAGAGAAAGTCACTGAACTAATGTTTAAGATGAAGCAAAAGAGGCTGTTTCAAATGTCAACAGCCAGGGTATATTGACCGGACATAGGTGCTCTAAAAGAGGGTGATGGTCATTGAAGTAAAAAGAAATGAAGGATTTATGAGACTATGTATTGGCTATCAGAAGCTGATTAAGATGACAGTCATGAATAATTATTGATTGCCCGACCTAGCTGATATGTTGATCAATTGTTGGGTGCTAAGTGTTTTCTTTCTAAGACTGACCTTAGAACAGGTCATCGCCAGTTAAGGAATAAGGAAGGATGAAGTTGTCAAGATTGTGTTTAGAAACATAGACAGGCATTATAAATTTTTTGTGGTGCCAGGTGGATTAATTGAGGCCCATGTGGCAGTTATAAATTTGAGGAATCAAGTCTTTTGAGAGTACTTGATCGTTGTTTCATCGCCTTATTGGTGACCTTATGAATGATATTAAGGGTAAAGAGAAACTAACGCAATGGCAAGTTTGACAAATCTTAAGAAAGCTAAGTTGTATGTTAAATTTGAGGAATGTGAAGTTTGACTAGGAAATATGGATGTACGGGGTTAATGCGGAAGCAAGTTAGGAGATTCGGAGAAAGTGGAAAAGAGTGACAAATGGGGGATGATAAAATCGGCGTTTGAGATTAGTAGCTTCCTAAGGTTAGTCGGAGGCTACCAGAAAGTCATGGAGAATCTTTCTAAGATGCCCTGTTAGGGAAAATTGACTGCGATGATTGTTACGCCAAGTTAATAAGAATGTGAACAACTCGAAATCAAAGTTCGAGTAAAGAGAAAAGGAAGTAATAGGCTGCTTCGCATAGAAATGCGACCAGCGCATCTTAATCAAATCAAGGAAGCTTAAGGCCAAGATGAAAGGACGTTGAGATCCAACGAGGATTTGAAGTGAAAAAAAAGGAAAATTTTGATTGTGATGAGGGTGATAATTTCGAATGTGAAGGTCGGATATATGTTCTGCCTAATGATCAATTAAGGAAAGGAATTGTGAAGGGTACACATAGTTTTAAGTGCCGATTCACTCAGGAGAGATGAAAACGAACCCTAAGTTACGACCAAAAACTTTGGTGGCCTAGCAGGTAGTGGGATATATAAAAGTTCATATCCCGATGTTTGACCTGCCAACAAGTAAAAGCAGATCATAAGATCGCCAGATAGTGCAACCACTCTTTGTACCTGAGTGGAAGTGGGAACACATTACGATGAATTTTGGTGTTAAGGCTACCACGAACAACTAAGAGATATACCTCTATCTGGGTTGTAGTGGATAGGTTGACTAAGATGTCCCTATTTATTTTGTCCGGGAAGAATATTTTTCTGAACGACTGGCCCAAACTTATGTTAAGAGAGTGGCTAGTCGTTATCGAGTTTAAGTAACTACTGTGTCCGACAGAGACGCAAGGTTTACCTTTAAAGTTTGGAAAAGTTTTCAAGTAGAAATGGAAATAAAGTTGACCATGAGGATGGCCTTTTACCTCAGAGGGGTGGCCAACCAGGATGTACGGTATAAAGATTTGAAGAATGTGGAAGGCCTGTACTAGTTTATTCTGGCAGAGCATGGGGTCAATAGTTACCCTTAACCGAATCCTCCTATAACAATGGTTATTAGTCGAGCATAGAAAAATAGCTCTTTATGAAGTGTTGTATGGCCGAAGATGTCACACACCTATTTGTAGAATGTGGTTAGAGCTAAGACTGTTTCGCACAAAACTGCGCAAAGAAACTGAAGACAAGGTGAGGTTTATTCGGGAAAGAGTTCGTGTTGCGTAGAAAAACATATGCTGACAAGAAGCATAGGATGTTGGAGTTAAAGTACGTGATCTAGTAATTTTATAAGGGTCACTGTGGAAATGAGTCATGCGATTCGAGAAGTGTAGGAAGTTAAGTCCGAGGTTCATCGGACCGTTTAAATCCCTGCATAGGATTGAGAAGATAGCATACAAACTCGATCTACGTTCAAGATTGAGTTAACTACATAGCGTGTATCGCGTGTCAATGTTGAGGATGTATGACCCGACTCTACACATGGGATCCAAGAGGAATAAGTTGAAATACGAGATAATATTTCGTATCAGGAGGCACCGATAGAGGTGATTGATAAAGAAGAACAAGTATCATGTTTGAAAATAACACAGTTGATGAAAGTGTCAGGAAAACACATACGGTAAAGGAAGCCACATAGGAACCCGAAGCGTGGATGCGGCAGAGATATCCGCATATGTTTGTAGGATGAGGTTTATCCTAATTTCGAGGACAAAATTTTACTTAGGGGGGGGGATGTAATACCCTGATTTAATCTAAGCGAGAATTAGATTAATCGAGGGCATTACTTTTATTGATAATCGACTAATTAGAGTAAAATGGGAGGTTAGTTTGGCCTTCGGGGTCAAAATGTAATTTTGGAAAGTTAAGGGGCAAAAATGTAATTTTAAAAAACGGGATGCATATTTTAATTAAGTAGCATCATTTTGATGATTAGGGGGCTAAAGAAGAGTTTAGGGTATTTTTGGGGTCAAATTGTAATTTCCCAAAGTCGAGGGGTCAAAATGCAATTTTGAAAACTTGAGGGGCCAAAGTGCAAAAGTTGAAACTTTGCAAAATGTTTCATAACCTAATGAAAACAGGCCATGCACGATGGCCACCTCCTGCTTGGCATAATCTGAATCATGGTTATGAATTATAAAGTATTGGGATAAGATTAAGAGAAGGAAATTATCTAGAAAAAGTTTTGGGGGAGGAAAATACAAAATAGAAGAAGTGAAGAACACGAAGAACACGCACGCACTGTAGCAGCTACAGAAAGGAGGAAAAAGAGAAGAGAAAGAGGAAGAAGAAGGAGGGGAAGGAAAGAAAGTGGAATCCAAATGTCACGACCCGAACCCACGGGTAGGCCCATGAGTTAAGCACGTGACCGGCCGCAGATCCAATAGACTCAAATCAAGGGCTCTGCCAGGCCTTAATTAAACCTGTACACAATTCTAAGATCATACATTAACCATAACATGACTTCTAAAGATGTCCTTACAACTCTTTTCAATATTGTCTCCACTAAATTCCTCCATAAAAACTGATAGTATTTATTTTAAAGAAAAATTCTTGAAATCAAGCTACGGACAATTCAAATAAATAACTGGCGGTTCTACAATTTCTCGAGGGCTTAAACAAACGTCCTAATGAGCATCTCCCGCGACTTCATTTTCATTATCCTCATAGCACTGAGGTTCATCTAGGTGTTCACCTGAAAACATTTATAAAAAGGGGTGAGCTTGGGGCCCAGTAAGTACACATACCATATCCCTAAAATAGATTTTGGGATTCATAAAAACATGAAACATGCCACGGTTTTCTTCAATTTAAAACTGGTAAAAATTTTCACAAGAGATACTATACATATATAGACTTTTTGAAAGCAATTCATCCAAGATTCTCAGAAACGAAGTATGACATCAAGTAGGCTTATTAACAACTATAACAGTTCTCATCATAACTTAGGTATGTTGCGGTCAGCGTACATTCCTCCCTGACTAGGGCCCACAATCCCTACTCCACCTGGGATTAACATTATTTGGTCAGGGTATGCGCCCCCCTGACTAGGGCACACAATCCCTCTTTCATCCGGGATACATATGTGGACGCAAGGGCGCACCACGAGCAACAGTATTGTGCGTCAACGTATCGTCCCGTTGACCAGGACCCAACAATCCAACTTTCCCCCGTGGATATGGGGCGCAACAACCGAGCCAGAAATACCGTCTCATTCAACATAAGCCAACTTTAACACACTACTCATAGAAAACATTCCATGGCATTTTTTATGCATTTTCTCATCAAACAATTTACACAAAAACAGTAGCATGTAAAAGGCTTTAAAACTTATAATTTGAACAATTCATTCATACATATACATAAACGGAAAATAGGGTATACGGAGGAATATGGCAGGAGTACTTACTTGGATAGCTACGCAATGCTACCAAACCTCGATCAATATTCTCTGAATAAACCTAGATTGGCAATCCATTTGTTAGAATACAATCTATTCTACATTACTATAAACCTAATATCAATTACCCATCACATGCGCACTTCTAACTCCGAAATCGCTCAACTCAAAGCGCGCCTTGCACGCGGCCAACCTACCCAAAAATCCCGTACACTCCTTAATGTGTAATGACACTCTAAAATTTATAATAATTTACAGTAAAACACTTTTATGGCTTAAATCATTAATAAAAGTCAAGATAAGAATTTTCTGAATTTTTTAATATTTTTGAATTAAAATAATTTCTTTAAATGCAATAAAAACCCATAAATTGCCAAAATTGCTTCTAGCTGAAAATAAAGTCCCATAATTTTTGTAACAACTTTAAAATATGTATAAAAGTCATATGAATTGAAATCAGAAATTAAAAAGCATTAAAACTATTTTTCAAATATTCACTTTGCTAAAAATAATGCGATATGGAAACCATAGCAATTCAATCCCAAAAATCATCAAACTTTTACCGAGTCTTACTTATGCCATAAAGACATTATGATAATTTTTCCCAGAACATTTTCAGGGTTTAAGGACTCCAAAAGAATTTTCCAACTCTGAAATTACTGGAAATACTAACAATTCCCACGATCTCAGAAAATTATGAAAATTTACCAAGAATTCTAATATGGCCTAACGTATCATACTGTAAATTTTCACATGCTAATAATAAGCGTGCGCTATCATATACACGTGCCGAACTTAACGCTAACCCAATATCCGCTCCGCTCTTCTTTCTTGCACTTCACTCATTTCATCACTACCCCCACTTGTTCACACACAGTTTCACACCCATCAGGACACTTTGCTGTTGCTTCTCTTTTCTCTTTATTCCTTTGACACACCCACATACACACTTCTATATATTGTATATATATACTGACCTCACTACAATTATATATATATGGACACATTTGCCATGCTCGTATTCATACTTGAGCACCCAAACAACTACACTCCAACCCAACCGAAACACACTAAAAATGCAAGTTACACCCACATATATTTGTATCACCTCACACATCCGTTCACTCAAGCTCATTTCCACTCACTGCTTCACCCATTTTACACACATACTGTTATATTTATATATATACACACCACTTCACACGCCCACTACTTCACTTCTTCCTCCATTAACACACACGCATTCACTCACACACAACACACCTGTGAATACTCAAACCCATAACACATATCATTTCATGCACCTCACAGCCCACACAATGAAACATATCCACCTCTTCTCTTGAACACACACCACTCTCGCGCACATAAACACTCAGCTACTGCTGCCCCCTGGCCGTAATACCATACCCATGTCACTCACGGTTCAAGACCCTCACTCCCACGGCCATTTCCTTCCACACCCACTGCTGTCCCACGGCAGTGGGTCTTCCCTTCCTTTCTTTTCTTTTCCAGTTCACCCACGAACCCACTTGTGGACGCACCAACACAACAGGTCCATAACTTCACTCACACATGCATACTTACACACACTTTAAGGTATAAACTAATACACACATGCGCAATATGCCGTTACAGTAGCTGCTCCGTCCCCTCTACACGCACAATGCACACCTGAGCATTCATTTCACCTTCCACTCAAACCTCATATGTACAGCCTTGGCAACCATCCCTTGGAACAACTACAACACACTAAGCCACACAAACTCCCACACCCTGTACCCAACTACCATCACGACGATCCCTTCTCTGAAGACTCCTCTCTCTCTCTCTCGTTAGATCTGACGAGCTGAACAGGAGCCCTTTGACGGCTGCCCAATCCGTTTACATATAAATATAGTTATAAGAAAACCCTAGTTAGAAAATTGAAAATCTCTACCCTATTATTTGTGGCTAAAACTTTTAACCCCCCACTTATTATTGCGAAAATGATCCCATCATAAATTATTTACGACACATAATGTGTTAGGAAAATTATAGCTGGGTGGTTACACCATCCTGATCGACAATTTGTCGCTCATAAATAAACGTTACTAAAGAAGCTTATTTGCGGCTAAAAATTATATCAATGGCTAAAATAATTGGGTCGCTAACATACACGTTGATGCGAACTATTTAAATATATATATATATATATATATATATATATAATTTAGCTAATTGTCACTAAGTACCCCGTTCAATATCACTCGCCGTTAAACTGTAACTTATAATTTCTAATATTTGTCGTTAAAGATAGTCGTTAAAAATTCGATCACACTAATCAACGCTAAAAGCTGGATATGAAAGTCGTAGCTAAAATTGCTAGTTAAAATATGATGTTAAAAAAAATATATTCGCCGCTACAAATTATAAATAAATCCAAAAAGATTTCGGGGTATCACACCAAACCCTAACGAGGTATGATTTTGAACCAAATTTCTGGAAATTTAAGGAATTTATACGAGTATATGCCACATATATATGTCATGTGTATATATATATATATATATCCATATTCGGTTGGATTATCTGATTGGGATGAAGAAATGATGATGAAATCTCGTTGGAATCGTGGATAGAAGACATAAAACAACAATGAAAGGGGAAAATAAATTAGGGTTTCAAATTGGGTTGATTTCAGTGGGCGTGGGTGTGTGTTTAAGTGTGTTCTAGTGTGTGTTCTTCAATTTCGGAAATGGGTATGGATTAATGTGGTGTAATTATGTAAATTGGATGTATTTAGGGCATTAAAATGTAAATTGCAATGCGATTGAATGATTAAAAGTGAGGAAAAGTGAGAAATCCATGCGTTATTATGGGATGAGTGTGCCCAGGTGTGTGACGGGCTGAAGGAGGAAGAAGACATGTGCGTGTGGCCAAGATGTGTTAGTGTGTGAGATGAACTGAATAGTAACATGTAATTGTCGCTAAAGATGAAAAGTCATGAAGCAGTTTCTTATCCGATTTTTTAAAATAGTTAGGGCCAGATTTATACAATGTACAAAAAAAAGACCCTAGTTATTTTTAGTATACCTGTGTCGTAGAAATATTTCATATTTTTCCGAGGTCAGGAAGGGGGTGAACAGATGTGGGAAGTTTGAAACTTTACGGTGAAATTTAAAATAACAAATTAGCGTGGTTACGCACGAAAATTTTGTGAGAACCCTAGGATGTTGAGAAGTTCCATTTTCCAAGATTTCGGGTCATTCCGAAGTTGTTTGCTATTTTTGGCCGAACAGACTTTTAAGCGTTCAGTCTAGACACTCGTTCGAAATTTTTGCGCGAAAATTTTCTAAAATGCTTTTTAGCTCAAAAATGATTTTAGGATGCTTAAAATAGCATTTTAAAGTTGTTTTGAAGCAGATTTGGGGTGTCGAGGTGGTAGTGAACCCTCAGGGGGTATTTTGGTAATTTACCGCCAAAAGGGGGTATTTTGGTAATTTTTCCTATAAAATTTTTCGAATGACTTTTTAGTTCGGGAAGGGGTGTAAGACACCTGAAAATTTGTTTTAAAGTAGTTTTGAGATGTTGGTTGGGGCGATGGCCACCAGGGGTACTTTGGTAAAATTACATAAGTCGGGGGGTATTTTGGTAATTTGCCATGTTGGCGCTAAATTTTTTAGAACGCGCGTAATTCAGCGTTCGGAGTGGTGGGAAGTGAGGAATGGTGTCAATACGTTGAAATAATGATATAGTGACTATTGCTAATGCGTTGGTATGCTATGTTAAAGATCCAGTTATCGGATCGAATTAACGAGTGGTCGTAAGACACTATGAACGGTTAATGGGAAGGGTTAGAATAAGGAGTGTGTATATGTTGAATGATGTCTAACGAACATAGTTTTATTTGACTAGGCGATGCAGCTCGTTGCGATCAGAGCTTGCAAGTTGCTTCGGCTATAAGCCAATGAGGTAAGGACAATGCGGTTCTGATATACTAATTCATTGTTTCGATTAGCATGCCATGTTGATGACGCATTGTTGAATTCTTGTTGTTATGATTGGTCACCGGTAGTCATTGTGACCGGTATATGCATATTTGAATTGTGCTGTTGAGGACTTAGGGTAGAATAAATTTCCTTAGTTCGCCCTGGTGAAAAAATTTAATGAGAATGATGCGTGTTCTAGTATGCTATGATTCGACTCGATTAGCATACTTGACGTTGGGGGTGATATTGTGTAGGGGTTGTTGTGAGATGTTGGCAATTATTGATAGCCAATATCTCTTCTCTTTGAGAACACCATTGAGGGCTTGCGGTAATCTTTTCCCAAGTCCGCCCTGTTGATGATGTTACGTTGAACTCTTGTTGTTAGGTCTGAACATCGGTTGATCTTTTGATCCGGTATTCCTTGTTGAGCTGGGTTGTTGAGGACGTAAGGTGAAATAAATTTTTCCTTAGTCCGCCCCGTTGAAGAAGTCCTGCTGCTTGGTTGTAAGGTGGTTAGGGAAAGCACTCTAGATGAGTTCCCTTCTTGTTGACAATGTCTCTTCTATTGATTTGAGACTGAGATGAACATTCCGTAAAATGGGACATCAATATGAGGAGGATGGCTTATGAATTATAATCACTGGCCAAAGAGGATGAATGTCGCTCGAGCAGAGTCTGACGTGTCTGGTCGAGTCATGTCCGTCGTGTCCATGTGCATTGCATTTGATTTTCTTTTGATGTTGATGATTTAATGATTTGTATTTCAATGATGTTTATCTTTACGACCTTGGATTTCTGGTTCACTTGCATAGTCGGTCAGTCAGTCAGTCCAGTCCATGAGGAGGTGGCAGTAATGCTGTTCTGTTGGGCCTTAAAGCCGCTCAGTCTAACGAAAGAAAAATTATCGTTTGACAATTATGTTGATGTCGAAAATTTATTGGAACTCTTGATTCATTTCTATCATTGAGATGATTATTATTCCTCTGAGTCTCTTGAATCATTTGTACACGATACTCCTCGTGTTGTCTTTACTGGGCGATTTGCCCTCATTCCTTATGTTGTTGTATTGTGCAGGCTATAAGGTTGATCAAAGAGAACGTTCTAGAAAGGAAAAAGAAACAAGCTAGAAAAGTTAAGCAAGGGGATCAGTTGTGTGAGGTAAGACCAGCTAGGAATGGTGGGATAAAGATTGAGTTGTGAGATAGGTTGTTAAGAGTCCTACGACTACAGTCGTATATTAGGTTGTAAACATTCATGTTGTTTAAAGACCTGAAAGTCTTCCGCTGTAGTATGATGTATGCTTGTAAGAAAAAAATTTGTAAGGACGCATTTTGGAGCGTCTATTAATGATGTATGAAGATGTAGTTGCTCTATATTCAGCACATGGTTTTGAATGTGATTATAATTGATAACTCAACCCGGTGATGTCACCAGGGTTGAGGGTGTCACACACCCATACCGAATCATGCCCATCGTGGGTCCTTGGAAATCCTATAACAAAATCCATTGTTATATGGTCCCACTTCCATTCGGGTACCGATAATGGTTCCAATCTACCCGTTGGTCTTTGGTGTTCAGCCTTCACTTGTTGACATACGATACATCTTGAAACAAAGTTAGCTATTTCTCTTTTCATGTTACTCCACCAGTCATTACATTTCAAATCCCGATTTCCACCTGGGTGAACTGTATACTTTGACTTATGGGCCTCTTTCAGTATTTATCCTTTCAACTCTTCATTGTTAGGCACAACTATCCGGTCTTTATACCGTAAAACACTATTAATATCGATAGAAAAGTCAGGTTTAAAGGTTTCATCTTTATCCATCACTTCTCTCTGCAACTCCAAATCTCTTTCTTGTTCCTTCTGGATTTCTATAATAACATTGGTTTCACTTGTAAATTTGCAAGAATAATTCCAAAATCGGTAACAGATAACTCTCATGAACAAGCTTGCTCAATCATCTTCTTCTCTTTCACCATTAAGCTAGCAACTTGCACTTTCCTACTTAGTGCATCTGCAACAACATTGGATTTACATGGGTGACACTGATTTGTACAGTGATAATCATTGAGTACTTCCATCCACCTTCTCTGTCTCATATTCAAATCTTGCTGAAAAAATAGGTATTTCAAACTCTCATGATCAGTAAAAATCTCAAACTCAGCACCATACAAATAATGCCTCCACTTATGCAATGCGAACATAATCACTGCTTACTCAAGATCATGTGTTGGATAATTTTGTTCATAAGGTTTCAACTTTCTAGAAGCATAAGCCACTACTTTGCCATCTTGTATCAAAACACATCCTAATCCTTCATCTGAAGCATCGATATACACCACAAAATTTTTAGTTCCACTAGGCAAAGTTAAAATTGGAGCTGTAGTTAATCTCATTTTTAACTTCTGAAAACTCGCCTCACACTTATCGGTCCACTGATATGCCACTTCCTTCCGAGTTAATGTGGACAATGGTGTAGCTATCCTTGAAAAATCTTGTACAAATCGACGATAATACCCTACCAATCCCAAGAAACTTCTAACTTCTGGTACATTCTATGGCGCTAGCCAGTTCAAAACAACTTCTACTTTAGACGGGTCAACAGTCACCCCTGCTTCAGACACTATATGACCTAAGAAGGCCAGTTGCTTTAACGAAAATTCACATTTGCTAAACTTAGCATACAATTTCTTATCCCGTAGTACTTGGAGTACAATCCTCAAATGACACTCATGTTCCTTTGTACTTTTTCAATAGACCAAAATATCATCAATAAAAACGACTACAAATTGATCTAAAAAGTCCTTAAAAATTCGATGCATTAAGTCCATGAAGGCTGCAGGAGCATTCGTCAATCCAAACGGCATGATAACAAATTCATAATGTCCATACCTTGTACGGAAAGCCGTCTTTGGAATATCTTCCTCTCTTATCCTCAATTGATGGTATCCAGATCTCAAGTCCAACTTAGAAAATACCACTGCTCCTTGTAACTAATCAAACAAATCATCTATGTGCGGCAGTGGATACTTATTTTTTATTGTTACTTTATTCAACTGCCGATAATCCATGCACAACCTCATTGTACCATCTTTCTTTTTAACAAATAAAACTGGGGCTCCCCATGGTGATACACTAGGTCGAATAAATCCCTTATCCAATAATTCTTGTAATTGTGACTTCAACTCCCTCAATTCAGCCGGAGCCATCGTATATGGTGCTTTTGAAATTGGGGCTGTTTCCGGCAACAATTCTATCACAAATTCCATTTCCCACTGAACCGGTAATGTTGTTACATCCTTAGGGAATACATCTACAAATTCATTTACTACATGTACATCTTCTATTTTAACCTTTTCTTTCTGCTTATTGACCATATAAGCTAAATATACCACACAACCTCTAGAGAGTAACTTCTCTGCTCGAATAGCTGAAATAATATTCATACCCCCATCCTTTCTACCTTGGAACTTACATACTTCTCTATCAAATGTAGTAAATGTCACAACCTTATAAAAATAATCTAGTGATACCTAATTAGATGACAACCAATCCATCCCCAACAATACATCAAATCCTCTCATAGGCAAAACAATCAATTCAGCATATACCGTATGCTCACTGACAATCATTGCACAAGATTTATATATCAGGCTAACTAGAGTACTTTCTCTTAAAGGATTACTAACTTCCAACACATATGGTAGCAACTCAAGTTCTTGGGGTAACATGGGCACCATATATGATGAAATGAACGAATGGGTAGAACCAGGATCAAATAGTACTCTAGAAACACATTGGAAAATATTGAGTGTACCTTCAATAACTCCATTAGTATCTCGAACCTCCTGAGACTCCAATGCATATGCTCATCCCTGCACTCTTGGCTTCTCAGTATTCCCTTGCAGATTCCCTCCACCCAGGTTATCTCGAGGAACAATTTGATTTCCAGAGTATGGGCAATTTCTCCCAATATGTCCAGGTTGAGCACACCTAATACACAATCCCAGCTTTCTACGACATTCATTCTCTGTATGTCCAGTCCATTTACAATATGTACATCGCTCTCAAATTCTTGCCTGCTTTGATGGTTGCGTGCTTGATATCTTCGTCTGATTTTTCCTTTTATTATTGTCACTTGGGGATGATGCTGCAAAGCTAGCTTGACTACCAGTATAACCACTCATTTGATTACCTCGACCTCTTCCCTGACCATTTCCATAGAAATTACAATTTTTTCCTTGTAAAGCCCTTTGAAAATTTCCCTGCCAAGTATTTCCTTGACTACTTCCACCAAGGTTCACATTCCCACTGTTACGGTTTCCCTGTCCACCGTATGATGGTGCTCTAAATGGTACTATATCAACATTCTTTTACTCTTCAAAATCATTTTCAATAGCCAATGCTCTATCAACAACTGCCATATAAGTTTGTAACTGTAAAGGGATCAACTTATCCCGACGATCCTTATTCAAACATTTAACAAACTTTCCTACTTTTCTTTCTTCTGTATCCACCAGATGCGGACAAAATCTGGCTAAATCAGTAAATTGTGATTCATAAAATGATACCAACATATTTCGCTGTTCAAACTTTATAAAATTTACTTCTCTATTCTCTTGGGTCACCGCTGGAACATATTTATTAGTGAACTCCCTTTTAAAGTTTTCCCAAGTCGACAGGACTCATTCCCGCTGCCACTTCTTAGATAACAGTTTCCACCATCTTTCTGCACTAGTGTCTAGCATAAAGCTAGTATACACCAACCTCTGAGAATTCGGAATCCTAGCAGTATCAAGAATTTTCTCCACTCTAGCCAACCATTCCTCGGCTATAGTTGGATCAGGCTTCCTATAAAATGGGTTCTTTATCAGTTTAACAAACCTATCAAGGGTAAGACCCCCATCTCCTAACACTTGAACAATATTCAACATCTCCTGGGGTTGCTCAACTTGTTGAGCACCTCTAACATTACCTTCATTCACTACTTCTTGCACATTTGTATCTACATGGGGATTTCCACCCATTTGTCTCATTTCATCTATAACTTGCTGGAGTATCTGACAAGCCTCAAGTAATCCATTATTAGTCACATAATTATTATTTCCAGTGGAGTGCTCTTCTACATTTACCTACAGGTTGTGCCCATCCTGACCTTCAGCATTAAACTCAGGATTATTCCTTCTTTGAGTTCCTTCATCAGTCATTTCTCTATTGTTTCCTTGATTTCGCGCTCCGCGCTCTCGCTCTGTTGTAGGCCTACACACATAACTCCGCATAAGAACCCCCACATAATATGAAATATTCAATAATCATTAACCACACAAGGCCTTAGGATCTTATCCCGACCTTTAACTACGCTCTGATACCACAACTGTAACGCCTCAACTTAGGGTTAATCTCAACCCGGCTGGAGCATTACAACACATCAGTTGTACTGTTGAATACCGGTCAGGCTAATGGCCAAAAATTCCTGTTGAGTAATTGATTGGTTGAGGACATAAGGTGAAATCATTTCCCTTAGTCCATCCAATTGGTATAACTTGTGATTTGGCGGTAACGTAGTTGGGGGACGAACACTGTTCGTGAGTTCCCTTCTTGTGTTTGGCGTCTCTTTTAATTACCTGAGACAGAGATGAACATCCCGGAACACAGGACATTATATGAAAGGAGGGCCAGTGAAATATGATCACCGGAAAAAAGGATGTATGGCGCACAAGTTGAGTTTGTCGTGTTAGGTCGAGTCCAGTCAGTCGGGTCTGAGTCTGCATTGCATTTGAATTTATTATGATGTTAACGATTTTAATGACTTGTATATCATTGATGTTTAATTTGGCTGTTCTGATTTAATATTCATGTGTATAGTCGGTCAGTTCGGTCAGTCCTGTTCACACAATGTGGTGATAATGTTGTTCTGTTTTGCCTTAAAGCCGTTCAGTCTAACAAAAAACTTATGTCACTTGGCCATTGGGTTGAGGTTGCGCTATCCATTGAACTCTTGATTCTTTGATATCGTTGGGTTGATTATTATTTCTCCCGAGGCTGTCACATTGTTGTATGCGTTAATCCTCATGTTATCTTTACTAGGCGATTTGTGCTCATTCCTTATTTATGATGTTTCGGGTAGTAAGGTCGAGGTGGGTGAAACGTCGGGGAAATGAAAGAAGAAGTTGACTTGATCTCTGAACGGAGACGTAAGACGACATCATCCGTATTTTTGGACTAGATGTTTTGTGTTTAAACTTCCACTGTGTTGATGCCAAATTTCGTAGTGAAAATTTATGTAAGGATGACTTTTTGAATCTTTATGTATATAAAGCTAGTATCTAGAGTTGCTTTGTAATCTAGCAGGGTCTCGATGTGGTGAGAGAGAGTAGCCAAATCATGGAAAGATTTATGCAGGAGAGTGTGGACAAGACATGATCAGGGGGATGCTAGCCAAGAAATTCCTCCGATGTAGATACTATTGGAGTACTATGGGACATGATTGTATCGAGTATGTGAGGAGATGTCATAAATGCCAGGTGTACACCAACTTGCAACATTTACCTCCCTACGAGTTATATAACATGACCTCCCCTTTGATATTTACAGTTTGGGGATAATAGGGAAAATCAGTTCCAAGGCCTCTAAAGGACACGAGTTCATACTTGTAGCCATAAATTACTTCACAAAGTGGGTGAAAGTCGCTTCGTATCGTATGTCGTGCTTAACGCCAGGAAGGTGGCTTAGTTTATCCGGACAAACATCATTTGTAGATATAGAGTACTTAAGGAGTTGATTTCGGACAATGGGTTACATTTTAAGGGAGAAGTCACATGCTTAGCCGAGGAATATGATATGGTCCGATATTGCTCGTTGTCATACCGACCGCAAAGCAACGGGATTGTCGAGGTAGCCAATAAAAACATTAAGAGCATGTTGAGTAATGATGAATTAGTGTAGGATTTGGCCAGACAAGCTTCCCTACGCACTCTAGGGCTATAGAGCGTCCGTGAGAATGTCAATTGGGGCTACCCCATATTCATTTGTCTACAACATAGAGGCCGTGGTCCCGGTAGAATTGGAAGTCAACTCTCAGGGTGATTATAGAGAATTAATTAGCCACGGAATATTGGGTGAGACATAGATTCAGAGAATTTACCTTAGATGACGAGAAAAGGTTGAAGGTGCTCTATCATATTTAAGGTTACCAGAAGAGGATCGCCCGAGCATTCAACAAGCAAGTCAAGGGATGCGGGTTGAAGGAAGGAGATTTGGTGTGAAAGGAGAGGGATAATTACAGCAAAGTCCCTGAGGTTATGGTGAAATTACAGGCGTGTCTATTAGTTTGGACAAATTACACTTATATCTGTTGACCAAACGGAATCTTAAAAAAGCTAACGGTTTTAAAAAAATGACCTTATTGCCCTTGAATTAGAAGGTTATTTTCTTTCAAATGCCATTACTTCATCTCCTCTTCTTACTCTTCCTTTTTTTCTTCCTTTTGGAGAACCCACACTGAAGCACAAGTGGGTGAGGAGAAGTGTAACGCCCCAGATTTTTCTTTATTTATTTTTTATCAGGATACTTGTGTAAGTACGAAATAGAATGTATTGTGACTTTGAATTAAATAGTGGGCCTATAAATCAATTGACGTTTTTCTTTGTGGAAAGTAGTTTATACTTTTGGGATTAGATGATCCAATTTAAATTTGGGCTTTAGTTTGACCCATTTATAAAGTTAGAGAATTTTGGGACGTAATGGGTATTTTGCAATTCTAATTGTTTTAGGCATATAATTACATTCCTTTTAGGGTGATGATTTATGTACATTATAATTCCTAGGAGCATAAAGCCTCCAAAGAATCTCTAGGAAGAATACTCTTCAGATTTTGGTCATTACATTGAGGTAAGATCTTATTTCGATATTGGGATTGAGGTTTGTGGTAAAAACCTACATAAGCTAATGTGATTGATAGAGTCTAATAGAAATTTTGGGTATCTTTATATTAGGGTTTTTGATATAATTGGTTTGAAGAGATCAAGACTTGGAGTTGATTTACGCAATTGAGGTAAGGGTTTTCTCACGCATTTACCCCATCCGAATTCTGATTATCGATCCGTTCATCAATTAATTGATTCTTTAAAGAGATCTATTGATTCTTTAGAACCCTAATTACATTCTTGATCCTTACACTAAATAGTTCTTTGTACTTTCGATTATTGACTTTGATTCGTGATCTTTTTGTTGTAAATCTTTGTAGCACGTTCAAGAGTCCGTAACTTTTTCGTTCCTTGTCCAATTTCAGTATTTTTACTCTTTTTGAAAACCTCAAGCAGTGTACTACAACTTTGTAGTTTTGGGATTTTCGAAATTCCAAGTGATCGATATTCAGAAAATAGACCTAAACATTGTTATGCTTATATTTCTGCCAATTCAGGTCAGCCAATTTCGATTTACTGTATCTTATTTGTTTCTCATTGGTTCTTAATGATCTTGGACATTCTCAAATCCGTGAAGAGTCTTCTTCAACTTTGTAGTTTAAGGTTTTATCAGAATCCGTTTGGTTCTTGGTCAAAATTGAGTTCGAAAATTATTTATCAGTGCAGACTTTTCTGTTTTTGACACTGTAAATCAGCCCATTTCGATTTATTCTATCTCCTTTGTTTCACATTGGTTTTTCATGATTCTAGACAATATGGAAACCTTAAAGAGTCCTCTTAAACTTCTTAGTTTTGTGTTTTATCAGAATCTATCTATTTTCTGATCAAATTCAGTTTGAAAGTTATTCATCGGTGTAAAAGTTGATGTTTGACACTGCAAATCAGCTTGCTTTGACTTGTTCCATCTTATTCTTTTCTTATCGGTTTTTGATGAACTTAGACATTACAAAATCAGCAACGAGTCCTCTTCAACTTTTAGGCTTTGTGTTTTCTTAGAATTTGTTGATTTCATTGTTGAATTTAGCCCTTAAATAAAACTATTCTGCATAGAATCGCGTGAACAAAAATGACTTTGTCTGCTTCAAACTTTTGGTGTTTATTAACTTGATTCGGTATATGTTTTAATAATCTGGAGAGCCATGTCACAGTGTATGTGACTTATCTATTTCCGACTTATCCACGTGGATTGGAACGTGGGCTAGCTCAGCGGGATGAGCTGGAGATCGCGATCTTAATTTCTGAACCTTGTCTCACGTGTCAGTGATGGCACGCGTGACACATTTCTGAATGGCTCCCATGGTCTTCGTCTTTGTTCTGATTGAACATTTAGATTTTGATATCTGATCTATTTGAAGATATTTTCGAACTTATCTTAAGTATTATTGAATTCACTAGAGTCTTTTTGAAACATAAGATGTCATTATCAGAGCTTATG
Organism: Escallonia rubra; assembly: GCA_033065855.1. Taxonomy (NCBI): domain Eukaryota; kingdom Viridiplantae; phylum Streptophyta; class Magnoliopsida; order Escalloniales; family Escalloniaceae; genus Escallonia; species Escallonia rubra. The sequence continues at coordinate 125,815 of JAVXUO010000821.1, forward strand.
GATACGTTTCGAACTTAATATTGTATTGTCCGTTGGTACAAGTTATTTGACCTTGTTTCTAATCTGATTTCTGAATTGAAAATTAGTGCATTGGTTTTGGTACTCACCATGCACCTTGGTATCGTACTTTATGAACTCCAAGTACTATTATTGATATAGCGTGCTTTGTGCTCTCTGGGTGGGTGTGTGCGATTATCTTTACTGGGCTTTGTGCTCACCCTTTTTACTTTCAGGTTATCAGCCAGTGTTTGGAACTGTGCAAAGGAATTATAAGGCATGGCTAAGGAAGAGAATTTTTAGGGAAGGATTTTCCTATTACATTTATTGTCGAATAGATTTTGTTTTAGATTTTATTTTGGAGCTCCTTGTAAGAGTAATTGAGGTCAATGTAACTGTTTTAAGCCGGTGTGGCATTTATTGATTTTTTTGTAGACTTATTCTTAGATGCTCTGAATACCCAATGGGAGACTTTTGGATATTTTGAGGTTTTCTACCTTCGTTTATTTGAAATTAACGCTAAAAAAAAAAACTGGGGCGTTACAAGAAGGGCCTACTGGCTTAAACATAAACATGCCAAAGTTAGGGAACTACATGAAAAAACAATGGAAACAGAAAACAAGAGTTAAAACAAAATAAAAATTAAAAACTGGAAAACGAGGAATGGAAATTAAACAGGTCTAAAATTCTTGGGCTGATTATGCCTTTTTAGTTCTCACATTAGAAGAGATTTTGTGTCTTCTGTGTTGCTGATGAAAACAACGGACGTTCCTTTTTTTTCTTTTTTTAGTTAGCAACAACAGCCGTTCTCATAAGTGTAGATGGTTTGGCTTGTTTTGTGATTGATTCTCCCGTAGGTCTAGATTGAGATGCTAAAGGCATATTAAGAAGGGTGGGTTCTGCTAATATAGGTTGGGAGGAATGTTGGATATCATTTCTTGCATTTTGCATTATCTAGACAAAGAGGCTATTGCCCATAGTCAAACTGATGCAATGATTAACTGTCCTTGCTATATGAAAGACCAAAAACAATGTCAAGAGATCGAGAGAATAAGAAGGACGACAGACGAGTTCTATTGAACTTGAAGACTGGAAATGAGATGGTGAGGAGGTGAATTAGGGTTTTAGAGAGAGAGAGAGAGAGAGGCTTGCCAGCGGCGTGGGTGTGGGAAGGGTCTGCCGGTGGCGTGGTCAGGTGGGGAGAGGCTACTGACGGCATAGGGCAAGGAGGGGGCTGCCGACGGCATGGGACGAGGGAAGGGGCTGCTGGCGGTGATTTTAGATCTGAAGAAAAAATATTTTCTCTTTGGGTTTCTAAACAAATTCGGAGAGAGAAACCCAGTTTTTTTGAATTAGGTATTTAAACCTAACGTTTTAGATTTTTGTACAGTAATATATCATGTCTATACAATATAAGGGTTATATTGACATTTAGAAAATACGCATGGATGACATCAGCCAAAGAGTACATTTTTTTAACAGATCTAGGACGGATGGGCAGAATTTATACATTTTCAAAGTTTTTGGTTACATTTTAAAACTTAGTGTTTTTTACTGTAATTTCATCCTAACCTCAGGGACTTTACTGTAATTATCCCTAAAGGAAAACATTGGACATATTTGAAAACAGCGAGAAAATTTTAACCCAACTGGTCAGGTCCTTATATGATCAAATCCTAACTAGTCAATCTAGATCGATTAAAGAAATATTAGACTTGAGCGAGTTTTGTAATTGAACTACAAATGACCTGATCCTCTTTAAGAATATTTTCCTAGCACACACAAATTGATGTAACACATAGATATAGAGGTACGTAGGCAGCCCATAAAGTTACCTTGGGTGCGGTCAAATTGTTTTATAAAAATCTTTTATTCCACTGGCTAAAGCACTGACTACATTGTTGAGAAAAATGAAAATGCCCGCCAGGACGATAACCCTGCAAAGGGTATCCTAGGTAAAAGTTAGGGCGAAAAGAAAAATTAAAAATACCCGCTAGGGCAAAAACCCTGCAAAGGGCGGCCTAAGCAAAAGTTAGTGCAAGAAAAATTCTAAGTCCTATCAGCAACCTATGGGATATCATCCAGTATATACTTAAATTTCTTATTGGCTAGACTCTCCTTGCCATTCGGGATTAACTTTCAGGTCTCCAAATCTTTCTTGTAAGCCGCCCTCTGAGACATCGAAATCACATATTCCAGTTCCTCCACCTAAAAAGTCAGCCTCTACTCTATTTTGTCTTTTCCTTTATTACCCTGCCTATCAAACTGACCTTCGATATAAGTATACGCATCGGCTTCCCAGTTCTGGGTAGTTTTGATAGTCGGATTCCTCTTCAGTGGCTTCTCCTTCAGCAGCAACCCGAATGTCGCTGGGGCTCGTCCATGTGGATAAACCATATGGGATTTCCGTCAGCATCAAAGTTCTCCTCGAATATTTGAAAACCAATCCACGGGCACCTGATCCAAGTAACCTGAACTTTATCTTCAGTGTGAAGACGACGAAAACTTTGTATTATGCTCTGAGAAGATCTACCAGACTCAAAAATATCTGGGCTTAGCCTGATAGCAGCACGAGCTTCCTCCTTTGCCTGCTCCAAAGACTGTATCTCACAAGCACTCAGAAAGTATCAATCCTGCTCCACCCTTAGTTTGCTCTCCAAGATCAATACTTTTTTTCCAAACACGAGCCCAAAGCCAACAAATGTATGCATTAGGCAACATAGGAGCAACTGGTTCAATATCGGTAATGTAGGGTTTATGTGGATATAGAATGGAGACCTCTAGCCTCATAAAATAGCCTCAATTATGGAAGGACTAAGGGCTTGCTCTCCCCACGAACTCTCTATAGACTTTTGGAATCAACTGTTCATAACCAAGTTACCTGAAGATCCGACAAGCAAAGTAGAAAGATGTGTAAAACAATCCCAAGAGATAAACACAGGGCTATGTAGCTATTCTCAGAATTGGCCTGTGAGCCTTCCACCATTTACAGTACCAACTAATATCCTTGGACTCTCACACACTGAGGAAGTGAGTCCACTTGTTATGCTGGAATAACCTTCAAAGAGTAAAGGCATAAAACGGAAGGCGCTAGAGCTATAACCTAACGCAACAGGTTTGGTTATCAGGCGCATATGGTCCAATAGCCATGTGTACAAGGAACTACCTCCGAAGGGGTCGCCGGGATCCTTATGAACATTAGTGATACCAAGTTAAGTTTTGGCTAGTACTAAAGGGATCAAGGTTTTACCTCGGGTAGACAGTTAAACTACGATATCAGTTAGCCTCACATCAGCAACCCCAGGGTAGGAGAAAGGCAAGGATATTTGGCTGCCAAGCATAGCGCCAGAGCAGACACTCGACCATAGGCATATTATTCATCACAACTAGTCAGCTTGGCAGAAAAATATTTGATCAGGGGAAATAGTTGAATACCTTCACCTCGAATGGAAGACCGGATGTGCTCCTTTGAGACCTTCACTAATGTTTTGAGGGACTTGACATAACCATCTTGAATAGTCGGAACAACAACTGGAATATTAGCTAGGATATCTACCAGTACATAAAACTCTTCAGGGAAGGGAAGAGTTTTATCAAATCGAAGCAAAAAACATGATCTTTAACATCCTAGAATCTACAAGTAGCACGAAGAATATTCTCACGAACCATCATGCTCCTCAAGCTCATCACAGATTTTAATTTGAACCTCCCTCCATATAAATCAATTTGATCTTGTTGAAGGAGTCTGCGAATGCATGGAATTGGAGCTCGAAGATTGTAGGATCATTTTCATGAAATTTTATCGAAATCCTATTTAATTTGCACATTTGGTGGTTCTTTTTTTCCCTATCAAACGTCAGGTTCTCTCAAGAAAATTTAATTTTTCTTCTGACCAATTGGCTGGTTTTGGATTGAAATTTAAAATTTCTTCTGATCAATTGTCCAGTTCATCCTTAATTCTGAATTTAAGCTTTGAACAACATGCCGATTTCCCTCGAGAACATTTTTGGTCACTGAGTTAATGGCTGGTTAAAATTTTGAAGGATTTGCCTACTTTTAGGCCAAACCATATACCTGCAAGCTTTAATTCTCAATTCTCAACTCTCAAATTCTCAAACTCTGTTTTTTGTTCATTCATGTCCCATCCTCCTTCTTTCTGTGCATATGTGTGAGCATATACTTGTAATATACATTAACAAGTCCCTAAAAGCAAGTTCCTAAGATGGTCATTAACTGAAAAATATAGAAAAATAAATGTTTGAAACATCAATGTTTAAAAGCAAGTCCCTATAAGACTTTAACCAAAATAACTAGGCTTAGGCCTACTCTATACCTACGAGCTAACATCAGCAATCATCATGTCTTCCTTTGGGATCTCCTGATGATGGGCACCTCCTCTTGACTCGACTCCAAGGCTTTTTGGGCTTCCTCCTCATCAGCCTCCTCAGGAATAGCTTCAGCCTCTGTTGCCTTACCTTCACTCTCCTCTTCATTTTCTTCATCTTCTGGCTTGGGAGGAATCCACAATTACTATCTCGGAAGACCGCAACGATTCGGCAAGACTTTCACCTTCGCTTTAATGGAGGAGCTGGAGCTTTTCTCTTGCTTCTGGTGGATACTTCTTTGTCCTGGATTGAGGCTGACAGTGGTCTAGGCTTCAACGACTCATTCTTCCAAGTCTGATTCATTTTTTAAGGCACTTGCCCTTAGGAATGACTGGGGTCGCCCTAGGAGTACCAATAGCAGCAGAAGTAGGGACTAGGGGCTCTGCAGAGCTCGACAGACCACGATCCAACTGCCGAAGGTGGCACCGATGGAGTAAGAGTAGGCATCTCGGTACCTCCCTCTGAAGTCCCGTACATCGAGAGCATATCCTGGTTGCCAGAATACTGGGATACCCCTATGCCCAAATGACGTCACCAGAGCTGAGTTGTCGGTCATAAACTCAACAAAACCCTGTTGGATTACATAGCGATTCTAGATACATAACTTTATAGACAGTAAGCTTCAAAAGGGCATCCTTACAAAAAATTTCACTACAACGTTCAACATAAACACCGCCGAAGTTTTAAAACAGAACATCTAGATCCCAAAATACGGTTGACAATGTCTTACGTCTCCTTTTATAAATCAAGCCAACTTCTCCTTCCCTTTCTCCAACGTCTCACCCAGTTCGACCTTATCACATGAAACAACACAGATAAGGAATGGGCACAAATCGCCTAGTAAAGATAACACGAGCATTTACGTGCAAAACAATGTGACAGCCTCAGGGGAATCATAATCAACCCAACGATATCAAAGAATTTAGAGTTCAATAAATAGCGCAAAATCCACCTAATGGCCAAACGATAATTTCTTTTTTGTCAGACTGAGGGGCTTTAAGGCCAAATAAAACAACATTATTTTCCACATTATAAGGGACAAGACTAACCGACTAACAGACCGACAGATTATGCAAGTGAACATTAAATTAGTAATGGCCAAATTAAACATCAATAAAATACAAGCCATTAAAATCGTTAACGTCGAGATAAAGTCAAGTGCAATGCAGACTCAAACCCAACTGATTAATTAGACTCGACCAAACACGACAGACTCGACTCACACGCCATACATCCTTTTTGCCGGTGATCATATTTCACAGGCCTTCCTTTCATAAAATGTCTTGTATCACAGGATGTTCATCTCAATCTCAGGTAATGAAAAGAGACGCTAACACAAGAAAGGAACTCATGAAGAGTGTTCGTTCCCAACCACGCTACCGCCAAATTACAAGCTACACCAACTGGACTGACTAATGGAAATGATTTCACCTTACATCATCATCAATCAATCAATAACTCAAGTAAGAATTTCCGGTCACAAAACCAGCCGGTGTTCAACACCACCACTGGAATTCACACCAACATCAAACACAAAGTGGACCAGGGAGAAAATCAATCACAAGTCCTCAACAATATTCCTAACTAAAAGGGACATCGACATAACAACCAATGACATCTCATATCAACCATGAAACATTCACAATACAACAACACTATCAACAACAAGTATGCTAAGCGAAACAAATCATATCATACAAGGAACCACGTTATTCTTACCTAACTGGCTTTAATTAGCCGATGTGACCAGCAACCTCAGATCATAACGAGCGGGGTCACCTAATCAATTAAGACCTTGCTCGTCAGACACTATTCAAATAGAGATACACAATTTATTCTACTCCTTCTCTGTTAGTTGTTTATAATGTCTTACAACAGCCAGTTACCCTGACCTGATAGCCGGATCTTTAACCTAGCCTTGATGACGCATTACTATTAATACTCCTTCATTTAAGCGTACTAACCTTATTCCTCGCTTCCCGTCACTCAGAATGTTTATTTGTGTGCGTTCCCCGAAAATTTAGCGTCGAGATGATAAATTACCAAAATACCCTTGATGGCCATTACCACCCCAACACCCCGAAACTAATTCAAAACAACTTTTCAGATGTGTTACACTAATCTCGACCAAAAAGTCCTTTAGAAAATTTAATAGGGAAAATTACCAGAACACCCCCCCCCCCCCCCTTATGTAAAATTATCAAATCACCCCTGGCGGCCATCGCCCCTACAAAAATTCCAAAACCACTTTAAAATGTATTTTTAAGCATCTACATTAATTTTTTTTGGACTAAAAAGCCCTTCGGGGATTTTTTGCTCAAAAATTCGAATCGACAATTAACAAAGCGCTCGAAAGCCAGCTCCGCTAAAAAAATGCTATCAGCTTTGAAATTCCCGAAACTTCAGATTTTGAACCTCTCAATATGTTAAGGTCCTCATAAATTTTTTACACGAAACTGCGTTAATTTGCTATTGTTAAATTCACTGCGAAATTTCAAGATAACTTCTTCAGTTAACCCCATTCCTAACCTCAGAACAGTCTGAAATTTTTTCACATTATAGATTTCATAAAAATACCTAGGATCTTTTTCTCCTACTTTGTCCAAATATGCCTCGAACTATTTTTAAAAATTCAATCAATAAACTGTACAAAATCTAGCTATCTTTAGGCCTTGTTTGTTTCAAGGAAATTTTTTCCTGAAAACATTTTGCGTACTTCCCAGTGTTTGGCATGTTTATTGGAAAACTATTTAAAGAAAATGTTTACGATATGTAGAAAAGCAAGACAAATTTTTTGGAAAACCACTTACAGAATAAAAGACTACAAGTCATTTTCCGTAAACATTCCTGTCACTTCTCCCCTTTTGCCGACTCCATCACTGCCTCCACACAGCTTCTTCCTCACCGTTGCCTCTGCCACCGCTGCTGTCATGAATGACACCCCACGAGACCTAACTGCACCAGCAGTCAATAACCAGCAGCACAGGCCACTGAAAATTAGAGTTAAAATGCCACCAGGTGTGGGAAGAAATTAAACAGAGAAATATGGAGGGAAGCAACAACCATTAAGAAGGAAGTGAGAGTGAGGCGCGTAAAGCAATAAATGGGTGGGAAAGTGACAGCCACGCGCCCAGCAGATTTCCAAGGAGGATTTGGCCGTTAGGATTTCTAGCAGCATTAATGCTTTATTTTGATTTTCAGTTAGTTGTTTTTACATTCTCTGATCTTCCAAGAATATTCGAAAATTCTGACTTGGGAAGAAAGATTTGGAAAGGCTATGTAAAGGGGAAATCATGAGAAGAAGAATAGAATGAAAATCACTGTTATCTTCTCTCTTATATTTTCTTCTCTGTATTTGGCCAGCTGAGCTGGATTCTCCTTTAATTTGAGTGCAATTTTTCTCCAGTAGCTGCGAGTCACTCCTTCGTTGTTACATTTGGTATCCAGAGCAAGCTACGTTACCTGGGTTCGTGAAGAAATCAGATCAGAAATTGGGTATGGTAACCGAATAAAATAGCAACTAGATGAGCATGTGAGCTTGATGGAAGCTCAGTTTGCAGACCGCTTTGGGTCTCTTGATGATCAATTGACTGAATTAAGGCAAAACGTAGAGGAGCTACCTACATTGAAGCTCTCAGTAGATCAATTAAACGAGGAATTACCAGTTGTGAGGCAGGCTCTCTCAGAGTTGCAGGGTTTGATGCAGCAGCTGATTTACGCTAAAGGTAATGAGGGAGCAGAAGGATCTAATTCGAAGACAAGAGGAAACAAGAGCTGGGAAGCTAATCATCGAGATTTCCTTCCATATAACAATGGTAATGTTTTTCCTAAATTACCTAAGCTGGAATTTCCTAAGTTTTATGGAGGTGATTCTTATGGGTGGGTTAGAAAAGCTGAGAGATACTTTGAATGCTCAAAGTTAATTTTGCTTCAGTACACTTCGAAGGCCAAGCTGAACATTGGTTTGGTACTTACACTAAGGCCAAGGGCAAGGTTTCCTGGACTGAGTTTGTAAGAGATTTAAATTCTAGATTTGCTCAACTTTTTAAAGAAAGTGTAATTGGGGAATTTCATAAGTTGAGACAGCTTGGGTTAGTTGAACAATATTATAATGAGTTTGAGACCCTCAGATCTGTGCTAGTTAATGAAGGGTGTAAGTTTGAGGAAGTGTATTTTGTGCAAAGTTTCATTAGTGGTCTCAATGATGAACTCAGATTGGAGGTTGAAAAATTTGAGGTACACAACCTCTCAAGGGCAATTTATCTAGCTCGAAAGTAAGAGGCTACTATCAATAATAGCTGGTACCAGTCCAGAACCACACCTAAATTTCAGTCGACCTATAGCCCCTTGACCCCTGCTAAATCTAACCTGAGCAACACAGTTGCTAAACCAAGAAGCCCTGCACTAACTTTGAACCCCCAACCACTTCAAGCTCAACCTAACAACCAGAACAAGGCCTTACTACCTACCCCAAATGTACCCCAACAAAGATTGACTAGGGCCTACTTTGATGACAGGAGAAAAAGAGGCCTATGCTATTGGTGTGAGGAGACTTTCAGTCTTGCACATGTTTGTAAAAACAAACATGTGTCTATGTTGGTGGTTGATGAAGGTGAAGAGGAAGACCCCCCACCTATTTATGATGAAGAAGTCCATCCACAACCACAGGCAACAGAAAATAATGAACACCCAGAAAAGATGGAGATCACTGTCAATGCTTTGACAGGGAACCAAACTCATTCCACTTTTAAGCTTTGGGGTCAGCATGGTAACAAGAAATTCTCCCTACTAGTGGACACTGGGTCCACCCATAACTTTATGGACCCAGCTACAGCCGAAAGATTGGGCTGTTTGGTGACCCCTATTGCCCCCATGACAGTTATGGTGGCAGATGGCAACAAGGTGTGCAGTGACTCAGCTTGTAGTGAATTCAGCTGGACTATGCAGAATCAGCAATTTAAAACTAATATGTTGATGATTCCTTTGGGGGGCTGTGATTGTGTCTTGGGTTTACAATGGTTGAAGGACTTGGGAATAGTGGCCTTTGATTTTCAGAAAATTACTATGACTATCTGGATGGGGGACAAGGAAGTAACATTATATGGCGGAGAAGTACAAGTTGAAATCAAGTTAATGTCAGCACAGTCAATGTACAAGTACCTTACCAAGAATCAAGGGGCTTTATTTGGCCAAGTTTACACTATAACCACTCTACCAAACCCCCATACCCATGAGCCTCAATTGACTGCCCTATTACATCAGTTTGCTGATGTCTTCCAAGAACCCAAATGACTACCCCCTACTAGACCTCAAGACCACCAAATACCTTTAATTCCTAATGCTCAACCCATAAACATCAGACCATACACCCAAAAAATTGAAATAGAGAAAATTGTTCATGAGATGATTGGATCTGGTATAGTGCAACCTAGAACTTTACCTTTTGGGTCCCCTGTTTTATTAGTGAAGAAGAAAGATGGATCATGGAGGATGTGTGTGGACTACAGGGGGTTGAATAAACTCACTGTGAAAAACAGGTTTACAATTCCAGTAGTGGATGACCTATTGGATGAACTACATGGTGCCAAGGTGTTTACCTAGCTTGATCTAAGGAGTGGGTACCATCAGATCAGGATGCTTCCAACTGATGTTCATACAACTGCTTTTTCAACCAATTTTGGACATTTTGAATTCAAAGTGATGCCTTTTGGGCTCACAAATGCACCAGCCACATTTCAGTCAACTATGAACTCCATCTTTGAGCCTTATTTGAGAAGATTTGTCTTGGTATTCTTTGACAACATCTTAGTATACATCAAGAGTTATGCAGACCATCTCCAGCACCTCACCATTGTTCTACAGACACTCAGGGACCACACCTTATATCTCAAAGAGTCTAAGTGTACCTTTGCTTCCTCAGAAGTGGAGTACTTAGGCCACATTGTCACAGGACAAGGAGTCACAGCTGATCCTGCCAAGATTCAAGCTATGGTACAGTGGCCACTCCCAAATACTCTCAAGCAATTAAGAGGCTTTCTAGGCCTCACAGGTTATTACAGAAAGTTCATAGCTCACTATGGCATTAAGAACAAACCCTTGACCAAGTTGCTTCAAAAGAATAACTTCAAATGGCATCCTGAAGCAAGAAGGGCTTTTGAAGTTTTGAAGAATGCTATGACTTAAACTCCTGTCTTGTCCTTACCTAACTGGACTCTCCCATTCAGTGTGGAAGTTGATGCTAGTGATATGGGCATGGGAGCAGTGCTGATGCAGCAAGGTCAACCTCTAGCTTACTTTAGCAAAGCTTTTGGAACCAAAGCCTTAGCCTTGTCAACTTATGAGAAAGAACTCATGGCTTTGGTCCAAGCTATAATGCACTGGCATAGCTACCTTAGCTGCAGCCATTTTATAATCAAAACAGATCATTGCAGCTTAAAGTATCTATTAGGCCAAAGGGTAACTTCCCTACTTCAACAAAAGTGCCTGTCAAAGCTATTGGGATTTGATTTTGAAATTCAATACAAAGCTGGAAGAGAGAATGGGGCAGCTGATGCGTTGTCAAGGTTAGCAACATCAGGAGATCAAGAAGGGAATTGCTCAGCAATTTCTGTTGTAACACCCTTATGTATACAAGAAATGCAAGATAGCTAAGAAGGTGATGATTATGTTCAACAGCAAATTCAGCAATTAGTCTTAGACCCTTATGCCACTTCAAAATATTTGTATGAACAAGGTACTTTGAAGTTCAAGGGGAAATTATTTGTGGGGGAGCAAGGGAACTTAAGGCAACAAATACTCCAAACTTTGCACAGTTCCAGCATTGGGGGGGCACTCTGGCGAAAATGCTACATTTAAAAGGGTGGCAGCTATATTTTTTTGGCCCAACCTTCAACAGAGTGTTAAAAGATTTGTCCAGCAGTGTGACACTTGCCAGAGGAATAAATCAGAACATGTGGCTTACCCTGGTCTACTTCAGCCTTTAGCTATACCCTAACAGCTATGGAGCAGTATTTCAATGGATTTCATTGAAGGTCTACCAAAATCACAGAACAAGGAAGTGATAATGGTAGTAGTTGACAGGCTAAGCAAGGTGGCACACTTCTGATCCTTGAGCCACCTTTACACAGCCCAAGAAGTTGCTCAAGCCTATTTTGACCAGGTATTCAAACTACATGGCACACCAGATAGTATCATAAATGACAAGGGAAATGTTTTCCTTAGTCACTTTTGGCAGAAGCTTTTTAGCTTAATTGGTACTAATCTTCACCTAAGTACTTCCTATCATCCTCAAACAGATGGGCAAACAGCAAGGGTCAATCATTACCTTGAGACATACCTAAGATGCGTTTGTGGGGATAGACCCCATACCTGGAGTAAATGGTTAACAATGGCTGAGTATTGGTACAATACTACATTTCATAGCTCACTCAAGGTGACTCCCTTTGAGGCTCTGTATGGTTATGCTCCTAGAGTTTTGAACTTGGGCAGCCTTGAAACTACTCATGTTGCTGCAGTTGATGCATATATGGTAGAGAGAACCAAGGTCTTGAACCACCTGAAGGATAACTTGACTATTGCCCAAGCTAGAATGAATCAGAATACAGCCAAACACAGAAGTGAGAGGGAGTTTACTGTAGGGGATCGAGTCTATCTCAGGCTTCAGCCCTATAGACAAACCAGCTTAGCCCTCAGAAGAAATCTTAAATTGTCCCCTAAGTATTTTGGACCATACCAGGTGTTGGCAAGGGTTGGACCAGTAGCCTATAGACTGGACTTACCTCAAGGTACTGGGATTCATCCTGTTTTCCATGTTTCTCTACTCAAACCAGCTCTAGGTAAGCACACTACTGTTACTCCAATGCTACCACCAGTCAATGAAGGAGGGCATATACTTTTAGAACTTGCTCAGGTCTTGGATCGCAGGATGATTAAGAGAGGGGGTCAAGCAGTGCCACAAGCACTAATTGGTTGGACTAATTTACCTGAAAATGAGGCCACATGGGAAGACTGGGCCACAGTATAGAGAAAATTTCCATCCTTCGCTACATGAGAGGATGGGAAATTTAAAGGGGAAGGGAATGTCATGAATGACACCCCACAAGACCTAGCTGCACAAGCAGTCAATAACCAGCAGCACAGGCCACTGAAAATTAGAGTTAAAGTGCCACCAAGTGTGGGAAGAAATTAAACAGAGAAATATGGAGGGAAGCCACAACCATTAAGAAGGAAGTGAGAGTGAGGCGCGTAAAGCAATAAATGGGTGGGAAAGTGACAGCCACGCGCTCAGTAGATTTCCAAGGAGGATTTGGCCATTAGGATTTCTACCAGCATTAATGCTTTATTTTGATTTTCAGTTAGTTGTTTTTACATTCTCTGATCTTCCAAGAATATTCGAAAATTCTGACTTGGGAAGAAAGATTTGGAAAGGCTATGTAAATGGGAAATCATGAGAAGAAGAATAGAATGAAAATCACTGTTATCTTCTCTCTTCTATTTTCTTCTCTGTATTAGGCCAGCTGAGCTGGATTCTCCTTTAATTTGAGTGCAATTTTTCTTCAGTAGCTGCGAATCACTCCTTCATTGTTACAGCTGCCTCCTCGTTGCCGCCTCCTCACCGTCGCCTGTCTCTACCATTGCCACCGCCTCTTTAAGGTTTGTCTTTGGATCTTCTTCTTCACTATATGTATTTATTTCTTATTCAATCACCGCCATACCCTCCAATCTATTGCTGCCTCTTCAATTTGATAAGCTTTTATTCCATTTTTTATGCGAAATCTTGTGAGTTCATAATGATCTCATTCACCTTGTTAATTAGATTTGGAAATAGATATGGGTTCTTGTTTTATGTTATTTTTATATTTGAGGGTTTCTCCATCAGTCACGGAGGTAAGTTCCATTGGTTTTTCTCTGTAAATCTTCAGTACGAGTCATTTGATTCTTCTTTCCACCTGTTGTACATAACTAAATCATCCAAAATGGCATGGAACTACCAATTTTTATGGCTAACCAGAGGAATACGAGTGAAAGATGAAAAAGAAATTTGAGAATCTTGATGGATGTCACCTCTCTGTTGTTACTTGGCTTCCATATTGCTGAGAATCCTTTCAGTAACTTATCTATGTAGCTGAACTTAGCCTGGTACATGGTTTAGGTGTGTGTAATTAACTAATTATGCTTTGCTTGTTTTTCTACGATATGAGAGTTACGTAGTTGTGGTGTTTGTTGAAATGTCTGAATCGGAATTGTTCGTTTCATCCCTTTATTACGCAGAGAGGCTTGTTTAAAGACGGAATAGCACACGAGAGAAGGGAGATTCCATGACACCACAGCCAGGGTTTTGCTGAGTTTGGAGACCTTTGGTGCCCCAGTATTGAGGAAGAGCAGAGATAATTGAAGATCAAATAAGTAACTTCAACTAATTTAAAAGTTAAGATCTTTTTGGGTTATTTGGATACTTTAGCGCTTCATCAGTGGCCAATCAATGAGTGATTACTATCCATGTAGAAGGTTGAATTGCATGTAATGTGGGCTGAATTGCACCCGAGGGTCTGGAGTCTGGAGTCTAGAGTCCAGGTGGGGTACTTCATTGGTTGAGTACATTTACGACGTTAAAGTTGTGTAAAGTTTTCGGTCTTATTTTTTTCTTTCATCCCTTCAGACTAATAAATATATGTCAACTGTGCTAGTTCATACACCCTCACTTAGGCTCCTGCTTGAGATATCTACTAATAAATACACGTCAAGTTCATCTACTCTCACACTTAAAAAATAAAAATTACATTTCAACTTTGCCATTCTCGCGCTCTCCTACGCTCCTACTTATGCTCATGTTGTCACGACATGAACCCACGGATAGACCCGTGAGCTAGATACGTAACCAGCCGTAGACCCAATGGACTCCAACCAAGGGTTCTGTCAGGCCTTACTACAACCTTTACACACGAATCTATAACCAAGTAATTTAAATCTATCTCCTTAATAATATTTCTAAAATCACGCTTATAATTTGTCAATAAATCTCCAATGACATTCTTTATTTAAAAACTAACATAGATCATTTTAAATCCGGTGGAGATCTAAGCTCCCAAAAAAAATATATTTCTCAAATTACAAATTTAGTACTAGCATACCACCTAATGATTATTTAAATAATCTAAGAGAATATAACTCCTCCAGCAGTTGTCTACCATAATTCTCGTGGCCTTCATCAGTGCCAATTTCATCTAAATCATGGCTTGAAAAATATTTAAAATAGTGAGCTTGGGGCCCAGTGAGTATGCATACCATATCCTTAAAATCGGTTTTGGGATTCATAAAAACATGCCGCATGATTTTCTTCGATTTAAAACTGGTAAACATTTTCACAAGGGATACTATACATATATCTACTTTATGGAAGGATTTCATCCAAGATTCTCAGAAACAAAGTATGACATCAAGAAGGCTCATTAACAGCTATCACAGTTCATCATAATCTAGGTATGCTGCGGTCAGCGTACATTCCCCCCTGACTAGGGCTCACAATCCCTACTCCACTCGGGATAAATATTATTCGGTCAGAGTATGCACCCCCCTGACTAGGGCCCACAATCCCTCATTCGTCCGGGATACATATTATTGTGGACGCAAGGGTGAACCACGGGCAACAGTACTGTGCGTCAACGTATCGTTCTGTTGAACAGGACCCAACAATCCAACTTTCTCTCATGGATATGGGGCACAACAACCAAGTCAGAAGTACCGTCTTATTCAACATAAGCCAACTTTAAAACACTATTCATAGAAACATTCCATGGCATTTTTTATGCATTTTCTCATCAACCAATTTATACAAAAGCAGTAGCGTGCGAAAGACTTTAAAACTTCTAATTGGAACAAATCATTTATACATATACATAGACGGAAAATAGGGTATACGGATGAATATGGCAGGAGTACTTACCTAGATAGCTAAGCGGTTCTGGTTCTTGTTCCCAAACTTACCTAACTCTTGTCTATCAAGACCTAAACAATGAACAGATGTTATTTGTTGCCGCTCAATCATGCCTAGGTGCTAAATTTCCAAGTGCGCAAAATTACCAAAATACCCCTAGACTTATGTAAAATTACCAAATTACCCTGACACCTAACGTACCGTTACACGCCCAATATAACTCAAAATGTCCTTTTAAACAACTAGGTGAATTTTTCAGACAAAAATGGCCTTTCTAGGAATTCTCCATTCAGTACCCTAAATCGTTCCTTAAACTGAGTGCTAATGTTAATATTCCAAAGTATATCCAAACGGCACCAAAATATCACGAAATTTTAGATGCTCAAGCCCGTCTCAGTATGTTTAGACCACTGTAAAATTTCTGGCTAAAAATCATTTTGTTTATTATATCAAATACTTCAAAAGCCTATTTTCAAAATAAGATCGTTTCAGGCATTTTTCATGCCTAGAAAATTCCCAAAATTCTGCATCGGAGGTTTCATAAAAATAAGGCTAGTTTCAGTATTGCACTTTGCCCAAATATGCTAAGAAATGGCTTAAAAAGTCTTAGGCAATGGAATAATCTATAATTCTAGAAACATCATTTTTTCCAGCAAACCCTAATTTTGTACATTAATCATTTTGAGCCTGAAACATGACGAATCTTAGAAATCTCAAAACTAGAAAGTTAAAGTAAACTTTCTAAGGTTTTTTACTACCAGTATAACCACTCCGATGAGTAACAACTTCTCTACAGTAAATCGAAGTGGCTGATCAAAACAGCACATCTCTGTGCAGACCAGTTTTGTTCGATGGTTATTTTGGAGTAGAAACACAATGAATCTCAGAAAATGCAAAACTAAAAAGTATAAGAGGACTTTCTGAGGTTTCTATAAATATAGATTTCACAAAAATCCCATAGGTAATTAATGTTCTATGAAAAATTGAAGTGACTACCAGAAACCAAAAAGTTTGGATTCTTACAGTGAATTGACTTTAAGGTCGTTTTTCAATGTGCAAACGTGGGATTCTGAGAAAACTCAAAACTACAACATTAAAGACGACACAATGAGGTCTTCATAAAGTGTAAAGTCATCTCAATTGGATTGGAATCAAGGAGATATGATAAAAACCCTAACCCACTCTTATGCTGATCAATAACAGTCTTCTTCTCAAACACACCCACAAAAGCTACCAATTTCACACTAAAAACACATAACATCCAAATTCATGGTTAAACTAACGAGAGAGTTTAAGGATTTTATTACCTTGAATTTTTTCTTGCCCTAGCCTTGTTTCTTCCCTCTATCTTCCTCTCTGGACTTCACGTAAAGGGGGTGGGCAGACTTCTTGGACGGCTGCCCGATCAAGGCTCTCTTTATATATGGTTGCCCTAGGTTGAAAATTTCTATAGACTCCCCTCTTCTTTAGCTATTTTCTTGTTTCACCCACATTCCTTTAAAAGATTACAAATTCTTGTGTTAAAGTAACTAACAATAAAATCTTTTCGACACATAAAAGTTTCGTCGACGAAAACAAAATTTCGGGCATTACATTCTCCCCACCTCATTAATTTGCAACTTAGGAACATTATAAATTGTCACTAAAGGTCACAATCAATACCGCGGGCAATAATTGTCGCTAAAGACCCCAATTAATGTATATTACCACAACTGCCACTAAAGGAATAACTAAAATTCTAAGATTCACTGTAAGCCGTATTCTAGGTTCGGGGTGTTCGGCAAATTAGTGACTTAGATTAGGATCTTTGTGGCCATAACAATTCTCTTAAAACCCGTATGCATCAGTATCAATACAACAACGTCAAGAAATTTTGTAACTAACACCTATGGATATATAATCTTGGAGTACTTGTATGCATAACTAGCTCTTCGCTGGTAACTGTTTTCCTTCCTATTTCCTAGTATAAAGGGTTATTTGAAGCTCAACAACTGTAAAATTCTATGTTGTTGGCATCAAAGTGCTACTTCTTGTCTATTCAATTCTAAAATATTGTTACATTAGATTTCAAACTGTCAACGTAGACAAAAGACAACCAAATCATTCTATATATAATACGTTGGACATGTAGGAAGAAGCAGGATTTTGTAGGTCTTTATTTTTGAATCTTTTTTGGGGAAACTTTGTATGGCTTGGAGCAAGTTTTCTTAAGTTGTAGTTGAGGGATTTCATTGATTGTTGCTTATCTAAACCAATTCGTAGCTTTCAGTTTGCGAATCTCGTAATGATCTGCAGTAGTAATCTTTGATTGAATGTTAGCATACTTTAAAAATCCGACTTTGAAAGAGAACCTGGAATTGAACTGGAGTTAGGAGTTTCCATATTATTGTTCAAAACTCTTCTCCTTGTTACGTGTTTCATTTACCTACTCGTTTGATATTACGTAGCCAAGAAGTTTTTTAAGGCGAAGACAAACGTTTAAACCATGGTTAGGGAATGGATTTTGTAATGAGATGTCACATATTCAAATGCCTTGTCCATTTTTAATGATTGTCCCTTCAGAGATGATCCGTTTATAATTGTAGAATTTGAACGCGTTAACATTGACCTAACTCATTGTTTTTACCCTCCTTTGACAAGGCAAAAATATAGTTATTTTCATATTGAAACTAGAAAGCTTAATCTAATGTTTATGAGCTCTTGGTATTTTATTTAGAGATGTCAAAGGGCCGGGCTTGGGCCGGCCCAGCCCAAGCCCATCGGGCCTGCAAACGGGCCGGGCCGGGGCCGGGCCAAGGGAGGGTGAAAACGGGCCGGGCCGGGCCGGGCCTGGCGCAATGAATTCTAGGCCTGGTCCAGGCCCAGGCCCTAAGCCCAATATTTAGGGCCGGGCTTGGGCCGGGCCCAGGCCCTTTTTTTTTTTCTCATGTTATTCAATTTTAACACATAACAATTTACATAGAAATTTATTTATACGATCCTCGTCAACTATAAAGAAGAAAGAAGTGCGGATTAAAAACAGATGAGTTGCGATGCCTTGTTATAGCTGTAGTCCCATCTGGAAGAAATATAATGGTTGTTCCGTCTAACTTTAATTTCATTTAATGGGTATAAACTTCTTTGACTCTTTCCCAAGGCCTATGCAGTGTGCACCTTTTGAAAACTCTAACCAGACCACTTATGGAAGATCATAACCACTATAGGTATTTCCTTTCTCATAGAAGAGGCTTAGTAGTTAAGTAATTTTGCAGGACTTTTGAAGAAAAGACAAGATCAAAAGAATTTAACGGCTGACTGCAATTTCCTTCCATCTCTTATCCATTCAATTTAAAGGCTGACTACTGTTAAGGTAAAATGATTGCCAATATGAGGCATAAGCCTCTCTTAAATCTAACCAAACATCGCTCAAGGTCATCAAGTCTTATAGAAGAAAATAATATAAGGCAAAAAGACAAGATGCTTGATGCAGGATGCTATCCCTTCCTTTTAAAATATATATTTTTTGCTTGTAAAAATTTATTTTATATATATGAAAAAAAATTATTCTTAAAACTCTAACAATCAAAATAATAATGTATGTGGAATTTTGGAAAAGGGGTGGAAGAAAGGGGGAAAGAGCTAGATTT
Organism: Escallonia rubra; assembly: GCA_033065855.1. Lineage (NCBI taxonomy): Eukaryota > Viridiplantae > Streptophyta > Magnoliopsida > Escalloniales > Escalloniaceae > Escallonia > Escallonia rubra. The sequence continues at coordinate 144,756 of JAVXUO010000821.1, forward strand.
TCAAAAAAAAGTGGGGCCAAAAAAGGGCCAAATCCGGGCCAAACCGGGCCACACCCGGGCCGGGCCAAACCCGGGCCAAACCGGGCCGGGCCGGGCCGGGCCATTTTCCCCAGATTTCTCGGCCTGGTCCAGGCCCAGGCCCCAGGCCCTCTTTCAGCGGGCCGTTACTGTTCATGCAAGGGGCCGGGCCAGCCCGGGCCAAAACCGGGCCAAAACGGGCCGGCCCGCGGGCCGCCCGGCCCAAATGACATCTCTAAAATTTATATTCCTTTTTAGATGGATATATACAGTGCACTAAAAATCTGCTATTTGTTTCAAAATGGTTGTATAGATGGACAATAAATGCATTCCTGCTGTGATATTGGGTGCAGTTGCCTCCGTCATGTCTGTGGGAGTTGTTGTGCTAGAGAACCGCCTGGAGAATAAGGATTATATACCAAGGGAGCCATGTGTTAACGACGACGTTGCAAGGGAAAGGCACATGAACACCATTTTTGTATAGAGGCGATCGACATTGCATAAGCCAAATACGTATGAGGCCTTCTGTATTTTTTGGACTGTGTGAACTTCTAACCAAGAAAAACTTAGTTCATGCAACTACAAACATGTCAATCACGGAACAAGTTCTAATTTTTCTATACGTACTTGGACACAACGTAAGATTTCAGGTGATAGGTGGACGGTTCCATAGGTCTACCGAGACAATCCATAGATATTTTAAGATTGTCCTAAAAGCAGTATTGAAGTTGCATAAGGAGCTAATTGTACAACCTGAGGATTTTACTCCCACAAAAATCCGGAATAGTCGCAGATTTTTCCCGTATTTTAAGGTTAGTTATCATGGATAGTAGGCGTGAAATAACATTAGGAATACATACTCTTATTTAACTATTTGTAATGTTGTTATGAGCAATAATAGGAATGTGTGGGGGCACTGGATGGAACTCACGTTCGTGCTAAGGTTCCCCAAGACATTCAAGGGAGGTTTCGTGGTCGAAAGGAGGGAACGACACAAAATGTCTTATGCGCCATCAACTTTGATTTAAAATTCACTTATGTACTCGCGGGATGGGAATGAAGTGCACATGACTCTCTTATTGTAACTAATGCACTTCTGAGGCCGAGAGGTTTGAGCATTCCTGAAGGTATTTATAGAAGTTATAATATTTCAGTTATTTCTAACAAGTTAACAAGTATTGTGCCTTAAGTAATATATGTTTATGCATATTTGCAGGAAAATACTATCTTGAAGATGCTGGTTATGGTACCAGAAATGGGATTCTCTCTCCTTATCGTGGTGTTCGTCATCATTTGGAAGAGTTTAGTGAGAATCCACCTCAAGATGAGAGAGAGCTTTACAACCTCCGTCACGCTTCGTTGCGAACAACTATTGAAAGAGGTTTTGGAGTATTGAAGGGGCATTTTCGTGTGTTAGTTGTTGTTCCACATTGGTCATTCAAAAGGCAGGTGGATGTAGTACTTGCATGTTGTATCATTCATAACTACATTATGGGTGTAGATCTGAATGACCAAATTACTCGAGATGTTATTCGAGATATAGCATCTCAACGGCAAAGTAGACGAGAACAAATACGATGAGAGCCAACTCAACGGGAGGAGAGGGAAGAACATAGAGAATGGGCAATGAAAAGGGATTATATAGCAAGGGAAATGTGGAATGATTATCTTAGAAGGGGGAAAATGTTTAGGAATTTGTTTATTCACTTTTATGTTTTCTTTTTATTTTTATCTTGTGACATTATTAGTGTACTTATTTTTCCGCTAAGATGTACGTAAATTGGATAAGGTCGTTTGTATCGTTTACTGATTTTTTTGATGATTTTATCATATTTATACTATTCTCTTTCTGTCTAATCTTTAGCATACGACCATATATAGTTTTATCATTTTCCCATGTGCAGTCCAAACAGCGGAAAACGAAATTCAGGAATTTTTTTTTCAGGAGATTGCTATTTTCCGGAAAGCATTTTTCGAAAGGAGTTTTCCGTGAAGTATTTTTCGTGAAACAAACAGGGAGTAACTCACCATCACACACCCACACCTTCTTCTTCCTCCCACTACCGAGCACCCCCCCCCCCCCCCCCCCCCCCCTAACGCCCCGTAATATCTAGGAGCGTTAATATCGAATAAACAGAGTCAGAAAACCTTTAATTATCAAAAGTCCCCCAAACGGTCATTCAGAGCATGTACTTATAATTCTCAAAACTATATCAATAACTGTCAAGATGGACTAAAGCTCTATACAATCCAAAATTTCTCCAACACGGAGTTTCAAAATATAACCTAAGTAATATCAACTTGTCTTGATTAAATACATGCAAAATACCAATACTAATTCTCAACAAAAACAGCTAGCTCTCAGACACACAGATAACCCCGCAAATCCAAACCCAACTACTGATCACTTGAAAAGAAAACAATAAGGGAATGAGCCAAATGCCCAATAAGGTCGCTCAAAGGACCAATCAAAGAATGCAAAGATGTCTGGTGAAACAAGGTTACGGAAGCACAAAAATTTTAATGGAACAGATGTCAGACCAAAATTCAATTGCCAAATTATATCTGAGTACGGAGACAGACACTAGAGAGCCATTCAGAGTAAGGTCACATATGCCATTACTGACATGAAAGACCAGGTTCAGAAAGTAAGATCGTGATCTCTAGCTCATCCCGCTGAACTAGCCCACGTTCAAATCCACGTGGGTAAGTCAGAAATAGTAAAGTCACATACACTGTGACATGGCTTATAGAGTTACCTATTAATGCCTAATACATGTGTTAGAGACCAAAACAAAGATCTATAGATCATACTATCAAATAACATAACAATCGAACAGTAAACAAAGTTCACAAGGTAATGACAATCATTAACTGCAGAAACGAAAGATATCATGATAGACTAGTCCGAAGAAATTTAGATTTTAAAAACTAAGCTCTTACACGAACAATTGGTCCATCGCTGATTCGGATTTCAAAAGTAAACCCTTACCTTAATCAAGCTTTTAAGAATATAAATCTTCAAGCATCACCTTAGAACTCAAGAGCTTCCCAAGTCTTCTCTTCTCTCTCTCTCCACCGCAAAGGAAAATGGAACAGAGAACCCAAAAAGGCTATAAAGGAAATAAGAAAACTATTTATATGGGACAAAATTTTAAGTTTTCATTCGAAGGAAAAAGAATTTCATTCGACCGAATCCGGCAGATGTAAAAATGCTTCTTCAATTTGAAGGCATTATCTTACCTTATTTTCTGTAATTATCTCTGATTTCTTAGATATGATGTACCATATTCAGGATAATTCTTCTTTTTTAACCATACAATGGATTCATTTAATGTTTTTATCATGGAGAGTTCACAAATTATCTCTGTAAGTGATCGAGAGAAACTAAATCAAATAATAGAAATCTAGACATTGGACTGGACTTGACACAATTGGACTGAACCATTTACTGGACTGGACATGCAACCAGACTGGACTTGCATGCAGGCTTGCCTACATGAATTAATTAAGTCAAATTACTAAGCCTAAACTCAATAATGCAATCTAATTAATAATAACTCCCACTAACTCTTAATTTAACAATGACTACAAAAATGGGGTGTCTATAACCCTAAAAGGGAAAATTACCAAAAGGCCTCTCCAACTCTTGGTACTTATTCAAAGTTCACCTAAAACTTTCTAATATTACGAAAAGGCCCAAACTATTTACTACAATTTCACTTATTAGAAAATTTAACGGGGTATTACAGAGCCCGGCCCGAATTGCTACAGTGCCAAGGCTTGCCAGACCCAGCCTGAGCTGGGCTGGCCCAGCCAGTCTATGAACTCTAGCGGCGGCAACAGTTGAGTTTTGGTGTATGGCTACAAAAGCATAAAAAATCTCGTAGGCCGTTTTGGTATGAGTGGTGTACTTTTTTACTTAGGTTTTCTTATAATTTCCCATCTATTTTCGATGGCGGTGGGTATCTCTTTTGTTACTGGATCGGCCCTTCTTATTAATGGGCAATAAGATCCCAAATTTCAAAACCTAATACGCTTTGTAATGTGTAAACTAGCTGTCTTGACAGTGGTTTTTGGATGGAACTACAAGGCTAGGTGTGGCTTCAAAGAGGAAGATAAACAGTTTATGGTTCTTAATCGAATTTTTGACTTATGATGTGAAGTTGGAGAAGGGTTAAGTTTAAGATAATTTTTGGTTTTTAAGATTGAACTGTCTTCAAATAATGGGAAAAGGAGGGGGGAATCATGCTATTTATGGGGAAAATAGTGAACCTTAGGGTCTTATAGTCATCATGGTGTTTTCATTTGATTAATTGGATGCACTAAAGTGAAATTTTAGGTTATTAGACGTCAAAATTAAAACATCGGGGTGTTTCAATATTCCAAATTACAAGATTTTATGCGTAATTTATATGCCAATAGTAGTAATTATATGTGATTTACCATTTTAGAACTTATTGTGACTAACACCCAAAATTAGCTGACACCCACACTTCAATGCAAATGAAAGTGATGGAGAAATGACTATTGAGAAACTAGCCTCCGATCGAAAGCAAAACCAAAAACAAAAAACTGGAAATTATTGAGGGTCTAAAATTACAATGAACACAAGCCAGGGGAAAGGGGCCAATTGTAAAGCTCAGTACGGGGTTGCAATTGGCAAAGTAATCTTATTCTTAATTAGATGATACACCTCTCACCAATTATTTCGTTTCTGAAAATCGTATGGACTAGTAGTAAAGTAGTTTGTCATATAAAAACCATCATCCTTCACAAGCCAATAGCAGTGAAATTGTATGTGGGGGTGTGAACATAAATGCTCGAGTTTAAACTCGTAAACCGTGAAAGCTTTGTCCTTTGAATCCCACCAGAAGTGGCAAAAGAAAAGGGTAATGTGAAAAAAATTAGGATGAAAAGTCCAATGAAAGTCATCACCAACATGGAGGTTGTGGTAACCAATATCGTTGTCTTTAAATTGGCAACGAATTGTAAGTGGGTGGGAATTGTCGGGGAGTAAACTGACAACATGGACCTCGACCTTGCCTAAAGACCCGTAACTTGTGCCAAATAGGCAAAATACCAATGAAAGGAAGAGACAAAGGCTTCTCATGTATAGAAGATGTTGTGAACTTCTTTACAACAGTATTGCAAACTATGATAACAATGAAGTCCCTGTGTTGAACTCATCATCTTATAACAATTGCTCCTCGATTATCTTGTTTAAGATTCTCATGATCTAACTTGAAGAAGATTCTTATAATATACTTAATTTATTTTCATTTAATTGCACAAATAATCGTAATTGACCCATAATGGAAGCCTCGGTATCACTTCACAATATGCAAAAGCCTTGATATTTTCTTAGTTTAGGAATAGGAATATTATCAGCTAAGTTCACCAACCTACATCCTTCAGTCCTCAAGGACTTGTGGAAATTGAAAGGTAGGGATAGCAATATCGAACTCCCACTCCTACCCTGCCCCAACCTAAGTCCCCACATGCCCCAATTGTCCTATCCCCATATTGCCCTATCATTGACTCAATGTGTTAGACTTCGCTCTATCTCATTTAGATCCAACTTCCCAATTTAACCAGACTAAATACGGGTCAGCCAGATTAATTTTTAATTGCTTTTGTTTTAATCTAGTTTCATTTTCTTAAAAAGAAAATTTTGTTTATTCCTGCTGGTAGTGGCGGTGACTGCCAAAGTTGGACGACAGTAATGGCTATCTTAGTTGGCCATTATTGATCTTCAATGGCTATCAGAGGTTGTCAGCAATGGTAGAAACACGAATTGGACATCAGTGGTCGGTGGCATCTGGCCGGTGGCATCTGGCCGGCAGTTACTGTTGGTGGCTGTTAGAGGTTGCCTATAGTGTTCGAAGTTCGGTGGCCAGAAATGATGGCTAGCAATAGTAGATGCCAGAGTTGGCCTGCCGTTATTGCTGACGGCAAGTGGTGGGTGCCAACCGTTTGTTTGAGAGAGAGAGAGAGAGGAAAAAGAAATCAAATGTTTATGGCTATGTTTTTTTTTAAGTTGGGGACATAAAAAATTCAATTAGGCCGGAATGGATTAGATCCCCCCTTTGCAACATACCTATTTGCTTCAAATCCAATTTGGATTGTCCTAAATATATAAGATTAGGGCACGGCGTAGCGGGGCACCAATTAGGCCCTAAAATTTTCATCCTTACTTAAAGTCCCCAAGGGGTCTACTTTGGCTTGTTAAAAATTGGAGGTACCCCAAGAATGGCTTTTCGCTATCAACCTCATACAACGTTAAAAATGAACACATGATTCTTCAGTTGATACAACTACCTTACAACTTGAAAGTTTTGGCCAAATTAATAATTGGTGAGAATAATGGGTTGTATCTTGAGTTTTTTGCACTTAATGAACTCTATAAAACACGTGTGATAGTTGTTCGATCAATGCCAAAAAATTGAGGAAAGAAACACCACTTCATTACTTCGACTCACTAATGGACTTGGGCAATGACACAGGTAAGGGTGCAACTTAGTTTTCTCGTCAATCATGTTTCTTGCATAGGCGATTACGTTTTAAATTAAAAGAACAACAAAGAGAATGCGTTTCTTGAGGTAATGCAAATGATAAGTGATAATAATCGATATTAATTAGGTCTATGGTTTCTTGAATAAATTAGTTCAATACTGAAGATGATTATAATCATATCGATGATAAGTATGTAAAATAAAGGAAATTGTATCTTCTTTTGGTGCATAAGTTTGCTAGCAGATACTGTCAAGGTAATGTCCACGCACCTTGACAGTTTGGAAAAATCCGCTAAGGAGTGTGTAACACCATTTTCAAAAGTCACAAGCTTTTTAATGTCAAGAGACAACATTCACAACTATAGCAGCTCCAATAGCCTTCAAAATATGAGTCAAGACCATCTGTAGCAGCTTCAGTAAGGTTCTTAGCAACTTTAAACATTTCACTGTACTATAAGACTCAGATTTTATAATCTAACTAACTGGATATCATTACTCAACCTCGAAATAGTTATTTGCAACCCGCCACTGCATCCGATGGCCATGTTTATTTCTCCAGTTTACAAAACTGGAGAAATAAACGTTACCAAACGAAGCCTTAAAACAAAAAAGGAAGATATATTCAATATAAAAACACATGTATTGTATACAAAAATTTTCTCTATGGCAAGTACTCCTTCCTTCCCTATTTAATTGATCGTAGTTCATATGCATGTTTGTTTAAGATATAAGTCATATTTTATTGGTTTTTCATTCTATCTCAAGAGAGAGAAAGAGAAACATGGGTTGGTAGATGATTAAATGTAAAAATATAAATAAAATAAAATGTAAAATCGGTAAATATGAAAAAATACATACGAAACCTTTCTTAATTTGTAAAGTAATAATTTTTTTTTGGGACGGCACGAAAAAAGAAATATAATCATTTTCTGGGGCCAAAGGGAGTACTAAAAATCATAATTATGTTCTTATTTTCACGTTTGCATGTACTCATTCATGAAGGATAAATATGTCATTTACTTATAAAAACTACAACTCTAATTGCAAACCAATTATTTTTCCTTTCTCCTCTAGCCGTCACCGTCGTGCCCCAACCTTACTGAAGCTCGCCTGTGTATTATGATTAGATTTAAGGTAAGAGAAATTTAGCACGAGACATTGATTCTGGCACATGGGCGCTGCGACAACCGTCGCGAGATAATACCTGGTGCCGTGGGCACACATCATGAAAGTGGCGCACGGGCGCGGCGACGACCGTCACAGAGACAATACCTGGTGCCAGGGCACGTATCATGGAAGTGGCGCACGGGCGTGGCGACGATCGTCGCGGGACAATACCTGGTGCCATGGGCACACGTCATGAAAGTGGCGCAAGGGCGCGGCGACGACCGTCACGGAGACAATACCTGGTGCCGAGGCACGTATCATGGAAGTGGCGCACGGGCGCGGCGACGACCGTCACGGGACAATACCTAGTGCCTGAGGGCACATGTCATGGAAGTGGCGCACTGGCACGGTGACAACCGTCTCGGATATAATACATGGTGCCGTGGGCACACGTCATGAAAATGGTGCACGGGCGCGACGACGACCGTCGCGGGACAATACCTGGTGCCCGAGGGCACCTGTCATCGAAGTGGTGCACGGGTGCAGAGACGACCATCGAGGAGACAATACCTGGTGCCGGGGTACATATCATGGAAGTGGCGCACGGACGCGGCGACGATAGTCGGAGGACAATACCTGGTGCCCGGGGGCACTTGTCATGGAAGTGGCGCAGAGGCGACCGTCAGGGAGACAATACCTGGTGTCGAGGCACGTATCATGGAAGTTGCGCACGGGCGCGGCGACGACCGTCGCGGGACAATTCTTGGTGCCCGGGGGCACGTATCATGGAAGCTGCGCACGGGCGCGGCGATGACCGTCGCGGGACAATACTTGGTGCCAGGGGGCACGTATCATTAAAGTAGCGCACGGGGGCGGCGACGACCGTCGCGGGACAATACCTGGTGCCCTGGGGAACGTATCATGGAAGTGGCGCACGGGCGTGGCGACGACCGTCGCGGGACAATACCTTGTGCCCGGGCGCACGTATCATGGAAGTGGCGTACGGGCGCGGCGACAACCGTCGCGAGACAATACCTGGTGCCCTGGGGCACGTATCATGGAAGTGGCGCCCGGGCGCGGCGACGACCGTGGCGGAACAATACCTGGTGCCCGAGGGCACATGTCATGGAAGTGGTGCACGGGCGCTCGTCGGGTGTCCCGGAGGACGGTGGTCATGGATTTCAAAATCCATAAGGGATGATATAGATCCACAAGGGTCGTAGTAACCCTGATACAAAATCCATTGTAATGTGTTCCCACTTCCACTCAGGTAAATGGAGTGCTTGCAACGGTCTGACAATCTTTTTATGATCTACTTTTACCTATTGACGGGTAAAACACCGGGGTACAAACCCTGATATTTCTTTTTTCATCGCAGGCCACCAAAAATTCTGTCGTAGATCCCGGTACATCTTTGTTTATCCCTGATGGATCGAATATTTAGAGTTATGTGCGTTTGTCATAATCTCTATTCTTAACTCGCCGACAAGCGGCACATATATCCGACCCTCATACTTGTAAACGCCCTCCTTATCACAATCGAATTTCTCTTTCTTGTTTCTTTTGAAACCTTGCCAGATTTCGGTAGTGAAGCTAAATCTCGGTGTTTGACCCTATTAACTAACCGATCAATAGTTGCTGGTAGGAATATATAGCTTTAATATGAAGTGGCAAGAAATGATGGCTAGCAAATCATTTCTGGCCACTTCATAGGTAAAAGTAGATCTACCACAAGCAATCACGATTCCTATTGTTGTTCTGTAATCAGCAACAATGCACGAAGTCACCATTTATCTTCCCGACATTTTTTAAGATATTCTCCGAAGTTATAACCAATCCCATTTACACCTGTAGAAGAAACAACAATATCATTGACAAGTAAGCTCTCTCCACATAAGAGAAAACAGTTTGAATAGAACCACGTCAGCTGAAGATAGAAGAACCAGTTAGAGAGAGTAGAATGGCGAGATTATGTACAAAAAGTGTGGCAACAAATTCGTTCAGCGAAAGAAAAAAAAAATCTTTTAGGCCCAAGTCTATAAGAAATATTGGCATCAACCTTCCCAAATTGAAAGACAGGCGTGGTAGCTGTTACGGAATCACTGTGGAGGAGCCTAACATATTGATGGGCTAGGAAAACATAGGCATTGGACCACATGACCCGCCTGACGGTGCACGGGTTTAGTCATGAATATTATTAACATATTTAGTCAATTTCTTTACATATGTAACATATTTAGTCACGGTCGTGCTGACGTAATTGCCCTCCACTTAAATTTAAAAACATTATTATGTTTTTTGAGAGCACTTGTAATATTCCTACCAGCAACACATTTGAAATGCAAACTTGTGCACGGCTCTCAAAAAACATTACAAGTGACCAAGTCTGGCCTTACTTTTTCTTGTTAGTGGGGTTTGTTTCTGGGGATTTTCTGGAGAGTTTTCTGGAGGATATGGTTCCGGCTGACTAACCATCCAGTCACCATGAGGGCAAACCAGACGGTTGGTTAGTGAGGTTGATTGAGGTAGAAACCATCTTTAGATATATATGACCTTTTGTTTTCATATAAGAGATTCCTTTTTAATATTACAATAGTCAAAGTTAAGTCCTACTAGATTAGGATATTGGTTATAGCATTTTAAAATGTTTAAAATTAGTTATAGATAAAATAAGACTCACTATTTTAGCCCTTCAGAATCCCGCCAAATTAAATAAATATAAAATAAGGATCTCAGAAACTGTTTGGTGTATAATTCCATTGGTATAAGGTTATCAAAAGTTAATTAAAATTTTCAAATATTATCACATTGATATGGCTTTATCTAAAGAGCCGTCAAAGCTAGCTGTCACAGACTCGTGGTAGGGCACTTAGCGTACGGGTGCACATAAAAAATACAGGCGTTGGACCACGGATGTGGCATGCAATGCAACGAATCTTACATCGCCCAAAAATTGGGAGAAGTATTAGGAAAGGGCATGCAAACCTCATTCAGGCATAACTGGCTGTATCTGCATGAGAATATCCCTGGATCCACGATAAATGGTATAAGAGCCATAAGAGCCGCTCCAAGTTCTATACTGAAATGATAGACCACCGTGGGCAATAGGCAGTGCATTTGAAACCTCTTAGAGTAAGCACTAAGGAGTGCGTAAAGAAGTCACAAAGTAGCATAAGACGAGACTCAGTAGAGTTGTTTCATCCCCCTTGTAAGGACGTAAGGAATTAGGCATGGTAGCTGTTACAGAATCACTGTGGAGGCGCCTAACATATTGATGGGCTAGGAAAACATAGGCATTGGACCACATGACCCGCCTGACGGTGCACGGGTTTAGTCATGAATATTATTAACATATTTAGTCAATTTCTTTACATATGTAACATATTTAGTCACGGTCGTGCTGAAGTAATTACCCTCCACTTAAATTTAAAAACATTATTATGTTTGTTGAGAGCACTTGTAATATTCCTACCAGCAACACATTTGAAATGCAAACTTGTGCACGGCTCTCAAAAAACATTACAAGTGACCAAGTCTGGCCTTACTTTTTCTTGTTAGTGGGGTTTGTTTCTGGGGAATTTCTGGAGAGTTTTCTGGAGGATATGGTTCCGGCTGACTAACCATCCAGTCACCATGAGGGTAAACCAGACGGTTGGTCAGTGAGGTTGATTGAGGTAGAGACCATCTTTAGATATATATGGCCTTTTGTTTTCATATAAGAGATTCCTTTTTAATATTACAATAGTCAAAGTTAAGTCCTACTAGATTAGGATATTGGTTATAGCATTTTAAAATGTTTAAAATTAGTTATAGATAAAATCAGACTCACTATTTTAGCCTTTCAGAATCCTGCCAAATTAAATAAATATAAAATAAGGATCTCAGAAACTGTTTGGTGTATAATTCCATTGGTATAAGGTTATCAAAAGTTAATTAAAATTTTCAAATATTATCACATTGATATGGCTTTATCTAAAGAGCCGTCAAAGCTAGCTGTCACAGACTCATGGTTGGGCACTTAACGTACGGGTGCACATAAAAAATACAGGCGTTGGACCACGGATGTGGCGTGCAATGCAACGACTCTTACATCGCCCAAAAACTGGGAGAAGTATTAGGAAAGGGTATGCAGACCTCATTCAGGCATAACTGGCTGTATCTCCATGAGAATATCCCTGGATCCACGATAAATGGTATAAGAGCCATAAGAGCCGCTCCAAGTTCTATACTGAAATGATAAACCACCGTGGGCAATATGCAGTGCATTTGAAACCTCTTACAGTAGGCACTAAGGAGTGCGTAAAGAAGTCACAAAGTAGCATAAGACGAGACTCAGTAGGGTTGTTTCATCCCCCTTGTAAGGACGTAAGGAATTAGGCATGGTAGCTGTTACAGAATCACTGTGGCCGCGCCTAACATATTGATTGGCTAGGAAAACATTGGCATTGGACCACATGACCCGCCTGACGGTGCACGGGTTTATTCATGAATATTATTAACATATTTAGTCAATTTCTTTACATATGTAACATATTTAGTCACGGTCGTGCTGAAGTAATTGCCCTCCACTTAAATTTAAAAACATTATTATGTTTTTTGAGAGCACTTGTAATATTCCTACCAGCAACACATTTGAAATGCAAACTTGTGCACGGCTCTCAAAAAAAATTACATGTGACCAAGTCTGGGCTTACTTTTTCTTGTTAGTGGGGTTTGTTTCTGAGGAATTTCTGGAGAGTTTTCTGGAGGATATGGTTCCGGCTGACTAACCATCCAGTCACCATGAGGGTAAACCAGACGGTTGGTCTGTGAGGTTGATTGAGGTAGAAACCATCTTTAGATATATATGGCCTTTTGTTTTCATAGAAGAGATTTCTTTTTAATATTACAATAGTCAAAGTGAAGTCCTACTAGATTAGGATATTGGTTATAGCATTTTAAAATGTTTAAAATTAGTTATAGATAAAATAAGACTCACTATTTTAGCCTTTCAGAATCCTGCCAAATTAAATAAATATAAAATAAGGATCTCAGAAACTCTTTGGTGTATAATTCCATTGGTATAAGGTTATCAAAAGTTAATTAAAATTTTCAAATATTATCACATTGATATGGCTTTATCTAAAGAGCCGTCAAAGCTAGCTGTCACAGACTCGTGGTTGGGCACTTAGCGTACGGGTGCACATAAAAAATACAGGCGTTGGACCACGGATGTGGCGTGCAATGCAACGAATCTTACATCGCCCAAAAACTGGGAGAAGTATTAGGAAAGGGTATGCAGACCTCATTCAGACATAACTGGCTGTATCTGCATGAGAATATCCCTTGATCCACGATAAATGGTATAAGAGCCATAAGAGCCGCTCCAAGTTCTATACTGAAATGATAAACCACCGTGGGCAATATGCAGTGCATTTGAAACCTCTTACAGTAAGCACTAAGGAGTGCGTAAAGAAGTCACAAAGTAGCATAAGACGAGACTCAGTAGGGTTGTTTCATCCCCCTTGTAAGGACGTAAGGAATTAGGCATGGTAGCTGTTACAGAATCACTGTGGAGGCGCCTAACATATTGATGGGCTAGGAAAACATAGGCATTGGACCACATGACCCGCCTGACGGTGCACGGGTTTAGTCATGAATATTATTAACATATTTAGTCAATTTCTTTACATATGTAACATATTTAGTCACGGTCGTGTTGAAGTAATTGCCCTCCACTTAAATTTAAGAACATTATTATGTTTTTTGAGAGCACTTGTAATATTCCTACCAGCAACACATTTGAAATGCAAACTTGTGCACGGCTCTCAAAAAACATTACAAGTGACCAAGTCTGGCCTTACTTTTTCTTGTTAGTGGGGTTTGTTTCTGGGGATTTTCTGGAGAGTTTTCTGGAGGATATGGTTCCGGCTGACTAACCATCCAGTCACCATGAGGGTAAACCAGACGGTTGGTCAGTGAGGTTGATTGAGGTAGAAACCATCTTTAGATATATATGGCCTTTTGTTTTCATATAAGAGATTTCTTTTTAATATTACAATAGTCAAAGTTAAGTCCTACTAGATTAGGATATTGGTTATAGCATTTTAAAATGTTTAAAATTAGTTATAGATAAAATAAGACTCGCTATTTTAGCCCTTCAGAATCCCGCCAAATTAAATAAATATAAAATAAGGATCTCAGAAACTGTTTGGTGTATAATTCCATTGGTATAAGGTTATCAAAAGTTAATTAAAATTTTCAAATATTATCACATTGATATGGCTTTATCTAAAGAGCCGTCAAAGCTAGCTGTCACAGACTCGTGGTAGAGCACTTAGCGTACGGGTGCACATAAAAAATACAGGCGTTGGACCACGGATGTGGCGTGCAATGCAACGACTCTTACATCGCCCAAAAACTAGGAGAAGTATTAGGAAAGGGTATGCAGACCTCATTCAGGCATAACTCGCTGTATCTCCATGAGAATATCCCTGGATCCACGATAAATGGTATAAGAGCCATAAGAGCTGCTCCAAGTTCTATACTGAAATGATAGACCACCGTGGGCAATAGGCAGTGCATTTGAAACCTCTTACAGTAAGCACTAAGGGGTGCGTAAAGAAGTCACAAAGTAGCATAAGAGGAGACTCAGTAGAGTTATTTCATCCCCCTTGTAATGACGTAAGGAATTAGGCATGGTAGTTGTTACAGAATCACTGTGGAGGCGCCTAACATATTGATGGGCTAGGAAAACATAGGCATTGGACCACATGACCCGCCTGACGGTGCACGGGTTTAGTCGTGAATATTATTAACATATTTAGTCAATTTCTTTACATATGTAACATATTTAGTCACGATCGTGCTGAAGTAATTGCCTTCCTCCTATTTTGTTTTTTGAGAGCACTTGTAATATTCCTACCAGCAACACATTTGAAATGCAAACTCGTGCACGGCTCTAAAAAAACATTACAAGTGCTCTCAAAAATTACAAGTGACCTAGTCTGGCCTTACTTTAATGTATCCTCTGGCGGTGCACGAGTTTGCGAAAAGAAATTGTATATCCTTACATTCGCAACTTTGCTTGGATATATTGATGTGGAGACCAATAATAATCCAACTTCCCAAATTACGTTGCAAAGGTGCGCGTCTGGAACTCTGCATTCTGAACCCGATTTCCTCTTTCCCTCCTTCCTCCTTTCTTTTTCCTCAGCCCTTCCTCCTTCCTCCTTTCTTATTTCTTCTTTCTTCTTCCTGTTGCTCCCGGCTGGGCTACACCAGTAGTGCACCATTGAGTTTTCTTCTTTATCCTTTCTTTCTTTTTTCTTCCTTCTTACTTTTTTCTTCTCTGTCCTCGTGTAACATCATTGCTGGGTATTCCAATTTTAG
Source organism: Escallonia rubra (assembly GCA_033065855.1). NCBI lineage: Eukaryota > Viridiplantae > Streptophyta > Magnoliopsida > Escalloniales > Escalloniaceae > Escallonia > Escallonia rubra. The sequence continues at coordinate 159,767 of JAVXUO010000821.1, forward strand.
GATTAGGGGAAAAGTTCAAGCTCGTTGGATAATTTACTGTTGGGATTAGGGCAAAATTTGAGAGGTCTAGCCAAGTAACATCTGTAACCTATCAATAATTAATGTGTTTTAACTAATATTTTCAACAACTTGCTTTGGTGCTTTGAAATCTCTCTAATATTCTCATGCATCTTCCTACTCTATCAAAGAAGTTAGGATTGTTGAGTACAACTTTGTGCGTATATAACATCCATGAACAATGTAGGCTGCGAGAGACTCATGGATGTATATTAGAAATTTCAATAGTGTGACTTAATGTGTGTTTGTTTTACCTCTTAAAATTAGAAGGAAGACAATTTTTTAAACCTATCCCGTGCATTTTCATGGGTCCGTTAACTAGTTACCTAAATGGTCGAAGAATTCTCACGATGACGTAACAAAGATGATCAAAATGTTGTCGTAAACGCGTGGAGGTATGTTTTTCTTGCATTAATGTGTAATCGTTGTTGTTGCGAGTTAACAATAAGTAACGTTGATTTTGACAATGCTAGACATAGTGGTTCCAAAATGGATTATGTTGTAGAAATATGTAGAAAAGAATATAATCGCTACAGAAATGCTAGAAAAGATGTTATGCAGATGAACCTCAGGAGATGCTAGCTGAGCCATGCTTAGCAAGTGCGACTTGCTCAAAATCTTTATATATCTTAATGCTAGACCTCTATGAGATACGGTTTTGAAAGAACTGCATTCCGGTTAAGCAATGGAAAATTTCGTTGTCATACCTCGTGCAGCTGTTGGAAATTATGTGAAAACAAAATGACAAATACTGTAATTGAGGCGTGTAATCGCTTTCTTTAAGGCTTTATTTGTTTCCACTTGAATTGAGTTTGTTTATAGGTTAAAGACAAATAATATTTTAGAATATAATGAAGTCTTGGTAGGAATTTGCAAACAACATATTGTAAAGGGCTAATTACACCTATATCCCTGAGGTTTGGGGGTAATTACACGCGAGGACACAAAGTTTCCAAATGTAACACTTATGTCAATTGACAAACGAAATACAAAAATACTTAACGGTTTTGACAAAAAGACTTGATTGCCCCTGACTTTAAAATAAATTACCCACTTAATTTACTGTTTATTCTTCTTCTCCCCACACCCAGTACCCCCCCCCCCCCGCGCCCCCACCCCCCCACGTCATCTGCCTCTTCCTCTCCCCACACCCCCCCGCCCCCACGCCGTCTGCCTCCCCCTTCCCCGTCACCCGCCCACCCCGTCATGCCCATAACCCCCTTCCTTGGCGGCAACCGAGTCAATGCCATCACCAAACCCGAGGCAATCCATCTGCGCCACCCAGCGTCAGGAGGCCCGATCACCATCAGCGCAGTAGCAGGCCCTCCGGTGAGGCACCGACGCCGCAAGATCGCGGTCTCACTCCCGATCTTCCTGTCGCCATACCGGTCACCACCATCACCGCCGCGACCTACCTCCGTACCCCGCGCCGTCCGAGATCGCAAGCATCACCGAACTATGTCGCGACACCGTCCTCCTCCTTCGAGATGCGCGCCACCGTGACCACCAGCAAGGCAGCGCCATCAGCACCACGATGGGCTTGCACCATCGCGCCCACCGGTGCGATCGTCGTCGTTGCAATGGCCAGATCTGTCTCCTTCCCATCCAGTCTTCCTCCCTCCCTCGCCAAGGGCTTATCGGCGTGGTGGGGCCAGTCTGCCGGATGGTAGGGCGTGGGGGACTGCCGGCGGCGTGGGTTTGCCAAGGCGCTTGCCGGAGGCGTGTCGGCAGCTTGGGTTTGCCAAGGGGCTTGCCGGCGTGGTGGGGTGGTTCTACAGGATGGTGGGGCGAGGGGGGCTGCTGGCGGCATGGGGCGGGGGAAGGGGGTTGCTGGCGGCGTGGGGCGGCAGAGGGGGGCTGCCGGCAGTGATTTCAGATTTAGGGTTTAAATTATGGAGAGAGAAAATTAGGATATCAAATTATTCACGATATACTGTACAGGGGTAGTATTGCCATTTTCAAAATACGTAATGACGAAAATTATACTTTTTGGACGGAATACTGACGGTTGGATAAAAGTGTTACTTTTTTTAACGTTTTTGGTCACGTATGTTACATTTTGAAACTTTGTGTCCTCGAGTGTAATTACCCCCATACCTCAGGGATATAGGTGTAATTAGCCCTATTGTAAAATAGTACTTGGAATTCTCATTGAGCAGTTTATGTCTTGGGCACAAAAAATTTACTGAAAAGAAAGAGGTTGAATATTACAAGTGCTCTCAAAAAACATAATCACCTTGTAGTTGAAAGACTTGAAAGGATGTCTTTGGACATACAAGATGTGCAAAGAATGCACCTCCAGCTATTTAGTCACTTTCTTCATTTAACATCATTTTCATGCAGGTGATGAGAGAGTTCATCGCTATCATCACCTGCATGCTTACTTGGATTTTCAGCGTTAGATTCTTCAAATACAACATGCATGGACTCTTCAATTGCAAGAGTCCCACGGTTATAAACTCTAAATTCTCTACTCTTTAATGAATAACCAAGAAAAATACTCTCTTCAGACTTTGCATCAAACTTACCTAAGTTCTCACGATTGTTCAAAATAAAGCATTTACAACCGAAAACCTTGAAATAATCGATTTTTTGTTTTCGATTTGAGAAAAGTTCGTAAGGAGTCTTATCAAGAATCGGTCTGATAAGTACCCGGTTCAATACATAACAAGAAGTGCTGACGATTTCAGTCCAAAAATATTTTGGCAAAGAATTTTCATGAAGCATTGTTTTGGCAATTTCTTGAAGAGTACGATTCTTTCTCTCTACAACCCCATTTTGTTGGGGAGTTCGAGAAGCAGAAAACTCGTGAGCAATGCCATTTTGCTTACAAAAATGTATAAAATCTTTTTCAAAGTCACCGCCATGATCACTTCGGATTTTCACAAGTTTCAACTCCTTCTCATTCTGTAGAAACTTTACGAGGTTGAAGAACTTTCCAAAAGCTTCATACTTATGAGTTAGAAAAAGAACCCAGGTCTATCTTGAAAAATCGTCAACAATGACAAAAGCATAAAATTTTCCACCTAGGCTAGCATTTCTTGTTGGGCCAAAAAGATCCAAATGAAGAAGTTGAAGAGGGCGAGAGGTAGAAACAATATTTTTGCTTTGAAAAGATGTTTTTGACTGTTTGCCGTATTGATATGCATCACAAACCTTATCCTTGACAAAATTTAACTTTGGTAAGCCTTTGACAAGCTCTTTTGAGAGAAGTTTCTTGATTATATCCAAATGCAGGTGGTCACCTTCAAAATGAACTTTGTGTCCACTATCGATTAGTTGACTGATGCTTATCAAATTAAATTTTAAACCATCAAATAAAGACACATTATCGATGGACATTGAACCAATACCAATTTTACATTTACCGATGATCTTTTCGTTTGAGTTGTCTCCGAAAGTGACAAGACCGCCATCCCTCGGAGTGATATAAGAGAACAATGAACGGTCACCTATTATATGCCTTGAACATCCGCTGTCGAGGATCCATTTGATTGAATCCACCTTTGCTTTCAAGCATACCTATAACAGATTCTGGTTTCGTTCTTTTAGGTACCCACACTTTCTTGGGTCCTGGAAGATTTTGGCACCCAGACATGCTTTATTTTGTTTTTACTGACAAAGAAGGACAGTTGGTTGCTAGCTATTTTAAGAGGACAGTTTTTAACTAAGTGACCCTTTTTGTTGCACACTGTACAGAGTGTGAATGGTTATGAATAAGCTAGATTTTTGTTAAAGACATTTTTATAATCTTTTTGCTTCTTTGAAGGATCATAACCAATTCCACTCTTTTCAAAAACACATCTTTGTCTTCCCAAAAGTATATCCAAATTCTCTCTTCCTTGTGTAAATTTTGAAGGTGTGAGATTCACATCCTGAATCTCCTTTTCTAAATTCCCTTTTTGTATAGAAATTTTCTCCAGTTGTGATTTTAAAAGCTCGTTTTCTTCATGAAATTTTACACTTCTGAGAGATTGGATTTCTGAAGACAAATAAGAATTTTCTTTCTTAGAAGCAATCATATTATCTTTTAAAGAACCATTTTCAGCAATATAGAAATCAACTTTTTCGTCTAGCTCTTCCTTTTCACCTTCCAGCTCTTCAACAATATTTAACAAAGAAAGAACCTTCTTTTTAAGAGCTGTGTTTTTAAGTTTTAGCTTATCGTGGTTTTTACTGAGTTCAAGAAATGCTAACTCAAGTTTATTGTAATCACTATTTTCAGTAGAGATTACCTCATCAGAGTGATCATCCTTGGCCATAAAGCATAGCTGAGCTACGTCATCCTCTTCGCTCGTTTCTTTATCATTTTCGTCAGAATCATTCCAAGTTAGCAGAGCTTTTCTGGGTTTGAATTTCTTTTCTTTGATATCTCGGCCGTTGCTGCTTGCTGACTTATTCTTGAGCTGTGGGCAGTACTTTTTGATGTGTTCAGTTCTGCCACACTCGTAGCAACTGTCAGAATTTTCTCTTGCATTCCTGTCACCATTGTTTCTTTGATGTGACTGAGTTGTCAGACTTTTCCTGATCTTTTCATCTCGTCGGCTCGTAAGGAACTTTTTGAACTTACGAGTGACGAGAGCCATTTCTTGATCAGTGTCATCGCTGCTTTCGACAGGTTTATGAGAGGCTTCAACTTTGAGAGCTAGGTTCTTCTTCTTCGAAGTGGTCTCTTCCTCGTCATGAATCTTCATGGTGATTTCATGAGTCATTAGAGAACCCACAAATTCTTCCAACTTCAACACATTCAGATCTTTGGCTTCTTGAATGGTTGTGAGTTTTGCTTCCCATCTCTTGGGAAGAGATCTAAGAACTTTTCTTACAATCTCTTTTTATGGGTATGATTTTCCTAAAAGCTTGAGTTCATTTATGATGAGAGTAAATCTGGAGTACATCTCATCTATTGACTCGTGTTCCTTCATGTTGAATGCCTCATACTGCTGGACCAACATGTTAATCTCAGCGTCCTTTACCTGATTGGTACCTTCGCGAGTAACCTCCACCAGCCTCCACATTTCTTTAGCTGTCTCACACGCTGAGACACGATTATACTCATTCATGTCAAGGCCACAGTTGCTGATGTTCTTTGCTTTGTTGTCCATGGAGAAAAGCTGTGCCTCATGAGCATCTATTTCGAGAATTCCTTTGGGAACTTTGGTCCCGTCTGGTCCATCCTTCATGGGAATAATGGGACCATTCTCTACGACGTACCAGACATGAGTGTCCTGTCTCATAAAGTTTCTCATCCAATTTTTCCAGTAGCTGTAGTTGTCGCTCTTCAACAAGGGTGGTCTAGTGGTTGCTGAACCTTCTTCCATAATGAGATCTTTAGCTCTTGACTGTGAAGTCACAAACAAAATACCAGGGCACACGGCTCGGGTACCACTTGTTGGTCCCTTAACACACCTAGAAGGGGGGGGGGGGGGTGAATAGGTGTTTACAAGATTGAGCAGTAAATTTTCAAAGCAATGACAGGAACATTAAATATAAATCAACACGGATATTTATACTGGTTCGATCCCACTAGCCTACGTCCAGTCCCCGAGCACTCCACACATGGAAGACCTACTCGAGCCTTTCACTAACCAGTTAGTGTAGGGTGCTAACTCAAACCACAGTACAGATTCTGAAACCCTTCCAAGGTTTTCAACTATTACAAAAAAAATAATAATTTAGAATTGAGATAAAACAACAAACTCCTTTTTGAGTGGATATTATAATGAATACATCAACGCTAAGTTTTCTTAGGTGGGAAGATCTATAATCTTTCAAGAACAAAACCACGAAACTTACTTTTCAAATTCTCAAAGTATGAACTCACTCAAGGAAAATAGATGGAAGAGTGAAATAAGATGAGAGAGCATTTTGAGAAGTGAGAAAGATTTTTCAGAGATTAGCCAAGTTAGCAATAAATGCTCTCAAGATCCCTTTTTATACTTGAAGAGAAAAGAACCGTTAAAGAGGGATAACACAAGTTTTGATTCGAATGAAAGATAAGTTGATTTGAATGAAAATCAACTCTGAAGAATTCGGTCGAATGAAAACGTTGCTTCTAATGAAAACTTTGGCTTCGACCGAAAGTTTTGGCTTCGACTAAAAACTTTTGCTTCGACTGAAAGTTTTTGGAAGGATTGCTTCAAATGAAAAGTCACTTTGGTTCGAATGAAAACATTTTTCGCTTCGAATGAAAACTTGAATAAAAGAGACTGTGAAAAATCTTTTGGCTTCGAATGAAAAGTTACTTTGCTTCGAATGAATACTTGAATAAAAGAGACTGAAGGATAGCTTCGAATGAAAGTCACTTGGCTTCGAATGGAAACTCTTTTGGCTTCGAAAAAATATATTTTCGGTTTGTTCTTTACTTGATTTTTCTGGAGATCTGTAAGAAAGAGTTAGATACAAACAATAAATTACACGAAGATAAAGTATACGTTAAGTCCAGATCAAAATCTTCGTTTAGGTCAATGTTCAAGTCCAAGTCCAAGTCCGAAGTCGAAGGTCCAAAGTCCAATCTAAGAAATATTTCATGTCAATGTTTGACTATGATTGAACCTGAAAATTAGCTTAATAGCAGTGTTAGATTAATGTTAGGAATAGTAATGTTGGAGTTATCAAAATCAGTCAAGTCCACAATCTCCCCCTTTTTTATGATGAGAACATTAATTTAACATAATATAGTATACTTGTTAGACCCCTCATATTTAAATGCTTAAAAAAAAGGGGAAGAAAAGAAAAGAAAAGAAAATAAAATTAGGAGTTTGGGACGTAATGGGTATTTTGAAATTCTTATTGTTTTAGGAATATAAATATATATCTTTTAGGTGTTCATAGGAGAACACCAAATTTATTTTTGGGTATCGAATTGAGGTTTGTAGTTGGAATCCTTACGAAATTTTGTTATTGTTGGAACCCTAATTATAACTTTTGGGTATATTGATTTTTAGGGATTTTGATATAATTGATTCAGAAGATCAAAGTTTGTGATTGAATTGCATAATTGGAGGTAAGGGTTTACCGTTTTGAAATTCTAAATCAGCGTTGGATCAATAATTCGTTTCATGGTTCAAATATTTCTTTTTTAATCTGGCTGCTTCAATTTATGTGCCATCACTGTGTATTGACGACCGGAAATTTCGGATGTGTATCCCTATCTCAGTTTCTGTCCTATCAAGGTGCACGGTTGAATTTTTGTATTCAGATCTCGAAACCCGTGCCATCAGAATATAGCCTTGGCTTAAATGTTTCTGATCTCTTTATTGATTTGATTTTCGTACCACATCTTACGGTTTCCATTGAAAATTGTTCAACGTTGCTTGCTGTCTCGACTATCGGTCAATTGTTTCTGTGTACTGAGCCTATGACTACTTCTTTCTTTGGATGATGTAACAATTGTACTTGATTTGTCCTTTTAGTTCTTGTCTTTGTCTTGTTCATAGGAAAAACTATACAGAATGTGTATTTTGTAGCCTTTCGTGTAAGGCCTGTCCATGTGGCATACCACATGCCACATGTATTGTTTTTCTGTGTCAGCCCTTTTATTGCTCGTGTTGCATTTTTTCTTTTCAACAGATTGATTTTTGTGAAGTCCGTCATTTTATTCTCTTCGATTTAAGCCTAATATTGAATAAATTTTGGAACTGTAAAAATTATCATACTGGAATTATTTGTAACTATCTATTGCGTTTACACCATATTAAATGTGTAACTTACGGAGGACACCCATCAGTTCACATTGTCTAAACCGCTTCTTGACATCACGATAAACTATTGGGTCTGTGCATTATTAATTTCTATGAGCCATGTCACGTGTATGTGACTTTTCTATTTCTGACTTACCCACGTGGATTGGAACGTGGGCTAGCTCAGCGGGATAAGCTAGAGATCGCGATCTAATTTTCTGAACCTGGTTTCACGTGCCAGTGATGACATGTGTAACTTTATTCTGAATGGCTCTCTAGTGTCTGTTTCTGTAGAAAAATATATTTTGGCATTCCGAAATCCTTTCGTGTATCTGTTTCGTTAAAAATTATGTATGTCCGTAATTTCGTTTTCTCAGACATTTTGTATCCTTTTTGGTTGGTCCTTTGAGCGACCTTACTGATCTTTTGGCTCACTCCCTTATTGTTTTTCCTTTCAGGTGATCAGTAGGTGAGATTGGATTACAGGGCTAGCTGAGTGACAGAGAGCTAGCGGTTTAATTTTAGAGTTCTTTTGATTATTTTTAGAAATTATAATAAGAGAAAATATTTGGATATTTAATTTGGAACTCCCTGTAGGAGTAATTGAGGATTAAATTACTGTTTTAAGTATATTTGACCTTTAACTATGTAACTTGGAGGTTTCCTTTTAGATGCTCTGAATAACCTGTTTGGGAGACTTTGGAATTTTGAGGTTTTGACTTTATTTATTTTGATATTGACGCGCCGAAAATTCGTGGCGTTACAATACTCGCCCTAGATAAGATAATCATTCATAATAAAACAACTAGCATGTGAACTGCTTTAAAATTAGCAAAGATTTACAGTTCAGTCAATAATAGTTACAATGTCTCCCCCTTTGTCAAATCAATAAAAGATGGATAGACAAGCTAAACTAAAAAAAAATAAAAAATAAACTATTGTCTACGACGGGCACCCTAAGCTGAGGAGGAAGGATCTATCGGTGGAGCAGCAGCAGTAGTGGGGACTTCAACGATTTTCACGACACGGGGAGAGCGCGGCATCAGAGGATTGTAGGGAAGATGAGGGTCACCTTCGGTGCCGGTGTGTCGAGAGGGAAAGATATCCGGTCGTGTGACCAGGAAGCCATGCCCTCGATCAAATATCTGATGCGCCAGGTACCGGTTCTGCTCCCTCAAGATATTGGTAGTCAGATAGGCTTGGCGATGGTGAGCTTGTAGGGCGACTTCCTGTTGGCGGTGTAGGTCGTGCTGCATGCGGCTCAAGCTCTCCAAAGTGGGAGTGTGGTTAAGAGGAAGATAGGTGATGTTAGAAACAAGTTCGTTTAGAAGAGTGTGGAAATTGATTTGGTTAGAGAGGAGCTGAGATGAGGATTGGTGAAGAGGCTGCTGAAGGGAGGAGAGTTCGTTAAGAAGAGCGGTGTGGTTTGCAGTGACAGAACCAGCTAGGGTAGTCTGAGAGTCAAGAATAAGTTGCATTGTAGTGGAGAGACAAGAGAGCTATTAAAAAATGTCAGAGGTGTCAGAAGGTAAAAAATTGTAAACATTTAAGTTGGAAAATCGGGTAGGGAACCAAAAAGAGGATAAGAGGGGTGCGGTGGTGTGGCAGATGAGGTACATAAGAGGAAGGGTCAGAGGACAACGGAGGTGCGGAAGGGGAAGGGTCAGTCGATGGTGGTGGTGGTGGCACAAAGGGAGAAGGATCAGATGGCGGAGGTGTATGAAAAGATGGAGCAAGGGACTCAGAAGCGGGAGTTGACTCGAAAAGTGCGACGCGTTCAAGAGAATGAGTTTGAGTGACAGAATCGGTGCGAATTGTAAAACCCACACGACGAAGGGAAGTCTCATCAAGAATGTGTGTGCTCAGAATAGACACACATTCCGAGACTGCTGTCGAAAGGGGTACGTGAAAGTATTAAAAAACACTGGTCAAAAGAAGACTGAAAGGAAGATGGGCAGAAGGTTTCTTTATACGGGTAGCCATAACATGAAGAATAATGCCCGTAATATTTAAACGAGCACCCCGAATAAAGTGGGTAAGAATGATGATATGTAGGTAGGTGAAGGCTGTATAAGAGCCAGAGCACACTGAAAGATTATAGGAAATGATGAGATGAAGAATGCGGTATAGGGGTGAGAGTTCACTCAGATTAGGTTTACGGGGTCGGGTAATGAAAGTGTTGTTGAGTATGGTTTCAGTTTGGTCGGGGGGGGGGTTGAAAAGGCCACGAGTGGACCAAGTGTTGCCGTAAAAGATGACAAAAGAGGACTGGTTGGTGAAACCAAGAACACGGGCCAATGTTGTGTCGTCGAGATGGATATAGAGACTCCATTTACGTAGGTTGTAAGATAAGCGGATGCAGAGGAGTCAAAAGTCATGTTTGAATAAAACATACGTATCAAGTGGGGATAAAAGACACTAGGAGGATAAAGGAGAGAAAGGCAGCCAATTCGCTCAAAGAACGGAGTGACACCTAGTTGACCCATAAGAACGAGGTCACTAAAACGACCGGGCACGACCTCGCGATCGACAAAGTTGGTATAGAAGTTGATTTGGTCTTTAGGGGTTTCAAAGAAATGTGGTATGTGATGGATATCGGTGGGTGAGCTGTATGGACAAGTAGGAGGAGGACGGGTAGGGGGAAGAACAGAAGAGGAAGAGGGAGCAGAAGAAGGAGGAGGAGAAGCAACCATACATGGAGTAGGTGGACGAGCGATGGATGGTGGTGGTACAGGAGCAGATGTCCCAGCAGCAGATGAGACGTAGGGGGAATGACTTCATGTTCGTCATTGTCAGATGTTTCTTGCAGGACAAGGCGACGACGACTTCGAGGGCGCGTGGAGGTGTCCATCGTAGAAAGCGTTGAAAAGTGTATGAAAAGAGTGAAAAAGTTTCGACTGTAAAAAAAAAGAACTGTAGATAGTAAAAATGGTAAACAGGAAAAACCAATGACTGCTGTATATATAGAGAAAAATTTTTGGTCGAATGTAACCGAGTTTTTATTCGAATGAAAACAAGTTTGCATTCGACCGAAAACCTATAGAAAGGTTAACAGGACAAGGTAGGATACTTTGCATTCGAATGAAAACTTTTCATACGAAGGAAAAGTTTTCATTCGAACGAAAAAAGGTTCCCTTCGACTGAAAAATAATAATAAAAATTCGACAAAAAAATCGCTCAGATCACACATCCCTAAGCCCCGGCGGCGACAAAAAATCAGCTCAGCTCATCTCTTAAGGCTAACTTTTCTGTACCGAGCATAAAGAACGATGAAGTCCAACTGCAAGGGCCGGGCGGGGGGGGGGGGGGGGGCAAACCCAACAGCTAGTCATTCCAAGCTCCGACTTGTGAAAGTGCAGGTCAACAACAGACTATACAAGGGAAGGCCAGTCCTATTGCAAGTCATGTCGTGCACACCTTTAATGCCATGAAACTTGAGTGGTCTTTGATGCGGAAGTGCAGTTCAGCAAGAGACTGTGCAAAGAGGGGCAAACCCAAATGTGAGTCTCGTTGAGCACACTCTCGATATGGAAAGTGCATGTCAATGAAAGAACATGCAAAAGAAGGTAAGCCCAATTGTAGGTCACGTCAGAGTATACATTGGATACGAAAAATGAAGGTCAACTAAAAAACATGCAAAAGAAAGCAAGCCCAATTGCAAGTCACATCGAGCATACCTTCGATAAAAAAATTGTTGGCTAACAGAGTGCATACAAGAAAAGACAAGCCCAATTGTGGGTCAGCTCGTTGAGCACACTCCCTATGTAGTCGAGTGAAAAGTTGCCTTGGTCATCTCGAAAGTGCCTGTCGACAGAGAATTTTGCGCATGAGAGCGAGCCCAAAATGCAAGTTATATCGAGCGGATCTTCAAAGCAATCTGATAATCAATAAGTCGTGTAAATCTATTTTACTATAACTGCACCCAGTAATAAGTCAACAACTTGAATCTGCTCGACCAAAAAAAAAAGGGTGCAGTTAAGGCTCTTCAAAGACCAGTCTCGCATCAATCAGGGGCTTGCCTGGAAAAGCTAAGATAAAGACCGAAAAAAGACTAGAAATTGTGAAGGGAAAAAAAAAATGTCTAGGCTCGCTGAAAGTCAAATTTTCACTTAGTTAGAAGGGCTTGGTAGAATAGAAGAACAACGCGAAGGCAAAGGGGCGGCCTCGTCCACCGCCTACCGTGGCCTTGGCAAATGCCGGCAACAGTAGAGACGACGGCAGAAAAAGCCAAGCGGACGCCGGAGACATGGGAGCAAACAGTTTGTGGAGCGTTATGACGGGAGCCCAGCAGTCCAAGCGCACGTCGGTGGAGGCAGGGTATGAGCGGGTGACCCAGCGGCGGTTTCGGCTGATACCGGCAGCGGTGGGGACAATCAGCACGTGGCAGCGACAATTTGGAGTACAACGCCGCGGGTTGCACTATTTGTTCAAGTTAGAGGGTCAAATCGTCCGGTTACGGAGGCAAACACCCGGCAGTGAGCTGCGGAGAACGCCCCCGGCAGCGGCGGCAGGGAGGATGCCGATGTCAGTGGGGACTTCCTGGTTTGTGCAGATCAGTGACAGGGACCAGCGACGTGCTTGCACTGGTCTCAAAAGATGCTTGCAGCGTGCAACGACAGTAGCCAAGCCGTGCCTGTAGTGGTCTCGGCGAGTGCCGGCAGTGACCAAACAAACCGGCCCATGCAGCGAAGATCGAGCGCGGTGGCGTCGACGGAAACCGACCGTGGTGGGAACGTTCAAATCGTGCAGCCCATTGGTCTGGGATAGAACGTGGATTATCGCGCGATTTGTTTGACTAGGTGGATCAAGTCATGCCTGTTAGTTTGCAGACTCCTGACCATGCGCCGCCACCAAGGCTGGCGGTGTCTTGGAATGTTGATCAACCCAAAATGAAGGATTGAGTTCTTGCGGCCAACAAACCATATTTTGAGATTTGTGGTCCAAGCAAAAGATTCACCGCCCGCTTTACATGTAGTTTCACATATTCATGGGTAAGCCCAGTGTTATTAAAGGCGCAGGCGCACCTAAGGCGCAAAAGGTCCCTGGAGCCTAGGCGCAAGGCGCGCCTTTTCGAAGCGAGGCGCAAAATTACAATAAATATAAATAAATAAATAAATAATAGTGCATTAAAACAATAAAATTACATTTAAAAAAATATTTCTTTTTCAGTATACTTCCTATGAAAACCACAAAGAACTAGATATTGTACCTTATTTTTGTACATATGTTTTAAGTCGTTCACATTCCCATTTTATCGATAATGAGCGTATTAAATAATATCCTCATTTTATGATTATAAATCTATTAGCGACAAACAAGAATATAAAAACTTACTTGTTCTTCTTCCCCATGTAAGCCGGATTGATCATCGTAAAATCTAGATTCCTCGTCGAAACCGGGAAAGCCTAATAAAAATAAATAAAATAAAAAAGGAGGAAACAGTTACCTCACTCATAGCGACGTTATAAAAAGAATTAATAAACAAAGTTATCAAAAAAAAAAGGAGGTATCGCACAAGTCTTGAAGGGTGGGCAATTTATTGACACTGAAATTTGCACCACTCAAAAATTTAAGATTCTTCGGTCATTTAAATATTTAACGTCGCGACAAAAGCGGGTTCAAGAGTTATGATTTAGACCAATCCCAACTTAATGGTCCAACAAAATTGGTCTAATCCATTGCTACGGGTCAATTATGTCCATGTCAGAATCAAGTCAAATTTTGATCGAGAATCATTTCAAGATCATAGGGAAATATAAATCTCTTTGATTAAAAAAAGCCAAAACCAAAATCATGGGGTTTTCCAAAACTGAGTCCACCGCCTTCCCTATATTGGGCTTGGGGTAAGGGGTTGATGCCAAGGAAAGTGGGTTCGTACTTACGTGGAGGTGCCACAAAGGCTGCAGTCCGAGTCAGATGCCAAGTATGTTGATGTGAGACACAGCAAGGGTGGAACAAGGGCAGAGACCAAGGGCTTCCCAGACAGAGCTTGAGGGTGGCAGTGCTGCGAGGGCGATAGCGCAGGATGAATATACGACGACAGTCACAGTCCGATGCTTAGGTCCAAAGTCAGGGTCCCGTATGTTTCTCTCTCTAGGATTCTAGAGTGAGAAAGTGAAAATGTGAGAGAATGAAGAAGAAGTCTTGAAAATGTCCAACCATTATCTTCCCCAAATGAATTCTCAAGACCTCTATTTATAGAGATTGAGATGATGATGTCATTAACCGACACGTGGCGCTCCCCGGGAGTGACACGTCACCAGGGGGTCCACGGGTGCCGGTGCTCCACGGACTGTCGGATCGCATATTCACCCGGCCTGCTCCTCACAGCGTCGCTCTGTCTGTCTATAAAGACTGGCTCCCACAGCGTCAGTGTGGCCAGAGAATCCCTTGATCTACCCTCCAATCCAAGCCCTTGCGGAGTCCCACAGGCCTGGCAGCGGTGGGGAAGACCCGACGCCCAACTGCTAGGTGAACTAGGCGCGATGCCCTCCAAAGACCTGCTCCCGTCTCGGAGTGACCCGGGGGTCATAGTCCCTAGGGGTGCCGACGCAAGCCCCCGGTGCCGGAGCACGTAGGCCAGTCACGCAGGCACCCTGACGGAGATAGTGTCCCGGAGGAGTCGCCTATTCCGCAGGCTGAAGTAACATCCCGGAGGAGCCGTCTACCTGGCAGAAGGGGAGTCTTCGTGCCGGAGCACTTAGAGCTCCCTGGCAAAGATAGTGTCCCGGAGGAGTCGCCTATCCCCGCGGGTGAGTCCTTATGCCGGAGCACTTGGAGCGAGTCAAGGTAGCATCCCGGAGGAGCCGTCTACCCGACTGGCCGAGGTAGCATCCCGGAGGAGCCGTCTACCTGGCGGAAGGGGAGTTGAAGAGCTCCCTGGCAGAGATAGTGTCCCGGAGGAGTCGCCTATCCCTGCGGGTGAGTCCTTATGCCGGAGCACTCAGAGCATGTCAAGGTAGCATCCCGGAGGAGCCGTCTACCCGACTGGCCGAGGTAGCATCCCGGAGGAGCCGTCTACCTGGCGGAAGGGGAGTTGAAGAGCTCCCTGGCAGAGATAGTGTCCCGGAGGAGTCGCCTATCCCCGCGGGTAAGTCCTTGTGCCGGAGCACTCGGAGCATGTCAAGGTAGCATCCCGGAGGAGCCGTCTACCCGACTGGCCGAGGTAGCATCCCGGAGGAGCCGTCTACCTGGCGGAAGGGGAGTTGAAGAGCTCCCTGGCAAAGATAGTGTCCCGGAGGAGTCGCCTATCCCCGCGGATGATGTACACTCCAGAGAGTGGGTTGAAGTATGTTCCATGACCAAGGCAAGGTGCGCATGGTGTGATGAATGAGTGTGGTGCCCGGGGGCATGATGACATGATTGTGGCACATGGGCGCGATGAAGTGAGTAAGGTGCCAGGAGCACGTCTATGTCAATGGCGTGGTGCATGGGCGCGACGGAGTGCGTAAGGTGCTGGGGGCACGTTGGTGTCAATGGTGGCGCTTGGGCGCGATAGAGTGCGTATAGTGCCGGGGGCACGGTAGTGTGACAGAGAGCCTAGGGGCACGGCTGTATCAGCGGCGCGGCGCACGGGCACGGTGAAGTGTTGGAGTGTGACGCCCGAACGTCGGTGACGGGGGTCACGGAGATAACGTCCGGGCGACGGACGATGAGCATCATGGAGTTGTGTCCGGGCGACGGGGGTCGCGGAGTTGTGTCCGGGCGACGGGGGTCGCGGAGTTGTGTCCGGGCGACGGGCGACGGGGTAAGGATGACTGCTTGAGACGGTGAATGAGGGCATCTAAGTCATGCTTGGTGACGTACGACGTATGTGAGGGTTTGTGCCCTGTCGTGATGATCCGAGCACCAGAGCCCCCAGACGGTACAACCTGAGGCGTTGATGGGATGACGATGGTAGATAGGGGTTGGTGATGGTGAGCAACTTGTTGGGGCATGTTTTGCATATGGGTAGTGTCAGCTGCTGGAGGCCGGTCGTCAGGAAAGGTCGACTGGAGTAAGCCGGGGGAATGACTTGTGTTTAGGTTTCGACTAGTTATGTTCGGGTTAGGCTCCATCTTAATTGATTCGTGAGTCTCCGAAGGGCATCGAGCAAGGGCAATGCGTGGCGCCGGGGGCTGAGGTGCCGTGAGTCCTACTGTCGAGGGCCCGGAGGACCAAGGCAGCGATGGTCGCGACACTGGGGCTTGAGCAGTGTCCAAAACTAGCCCAGGCCATGAAGGTTGGATATGAGCAGGAGGGGCCAAACCTGGATCTTGGGATAACACGGGGTGAGTAATGGGCACAGGGTGCAGAGCTCTAAGGCTTTGGGAAATTGGTGATTGTGAAGTCAAGACTTGGATTGATTTTTGCATTTCTACCATGGCTGTCATAAGAGTGGCTATAGTGGGCGAAAACTGCTGGATGGCCGCATTGACTGCAACTTGTATGTCAGGTGCAGTAGTTTGTGGCTGGTCTTGGGGACGCACAGCACTGGTCCCCTCTTGTTCACCCGAGTGGTCATCTTCTTGCACGGCATGGATAAGGCCCTGGCTGGCAGCCCTTGTAGCTTTTCGTTGTCTAGGCATGGAGACTGAGTGCGGAAGATAGACAGACTGCAGTACGATGCTCACCTCCCCAGCGGAGTCGCCAAAATGATGCCAAGGAAAATGGGTTCGTACTTACGTGGAGGTGCCACAAAGGCTGCAGTCCGAGTCAGATGCCAAGTATGTTGATGTGAGACACAGCAAGGGTGGAACAAGGGCAGAGACCAAGGGCTTCCCAGACAGAGCTTGAGGGTGGCAGTGCTGCGAGGGCGATAGCGCAGGATGAATATACGACGACAGTCACAGTCCGATGCTTAGGTCCAAAGTCAGGGTCCCGTATGTTTCTCTCTCTAGGATTCTAGAGTGAGAAAGTGAAAATGTGAGAGAATGAAGAAGAAGTCTTGAAAATGTCCAACCATTCTCTTCCCCAAATGAATTCTCAAGACCTCTATTTATAGAGATTGAGATGATGATGTCATTAACCGACACGTGGCGCTCCCCGGGAGTGACACGTCACCGGGGGGTCCACGGGTGCCGGTGCTCCACGGACTGTCGGATCGCATATTCACCCGGCCTGCTCCTCACAGCGTCGCTCTGTCTGTCTGGAAAGACTGGCTCCCACAGCGTCGGTGTGGCCAGAGAACCCCCTTGATCTAGCCTCCAATCCAAGCCCTTGCGGAGTCCCACAGGCCTGGCAGCGGTGGGGAAGACCCGACGCCCAACTGCCAGGTGAACTAGGCGCGATGCCCTCCGAAGACCTGCTCCCGTCTCGGAGTGACCCGGGGGTCATAGTCCCTAGGGGTGCCGACGCAAGCCCCCAGTGCCGGAGCACGTAGGCCAGTCACGCAGGCACCCTGACGGAGATAGTGTCCCGGAGGAGTCGCCTATTCCGCAGGCCGAAGGAGCATCCCGGAGGAGCCGTCTACCTGGCCGGCCAAGGTAGCATCCCGGAGGAGCCGTCTACCTGGCAGAAGGGGAGTCTTCGTGCCGGAGCACTTAGAGCTCCCTGGCAGAGATAGTGTCCCGGAGGAGTCGCCTATCCCCGCGGGTGAGTCCTTATGCCGGAGCACTTGGAGCGAGTCAAGGTAGCATCCCGGAGGAGCCGTCTACCCGACTGGCCGAGGTAGCATCCCGGAGGAGCCGTCTACCTGGCGGAAGGGGAGTTGAAGAGCTCCCTGGCAGAGATAGTGTCCCGGAGGAGTCGCCTATCCCCGCGGGTGAGTCCTTATGCCGGAGCACTCGGAGCATGTCAAGGTAGCATCCCGGAGGAGCCGTCTACCCGACTGGCCGAGGTAGCATCCCGGAGGAGCCGTCTACCTGGCGGAAGGGGAGTTGAAGAGCTCCCTGGCAGAGATAGTGTCCCGGAGGAGTCGCCTATCCCCGCGGGTGAGTCCTTGTGCCGGAGCACTCGGAGCATGTCAAGGTAGCATCCCGGAGGAGCCGTCTACCCGACTGGCCGAGGTAGCATCCCGGAGGAGCCGTCTACCTGGCGGAAGGGGAGTTGAAGAGCTCCCTGGCAGAGATAGTGTCCCGGAGGAGTCGCCTATCCCCGCGGATGATGTACACTCCGGAGAGTGGGTTGAAGCATGTTCCATGACCAAGGCAAGGTGCGCATGGTGTGATGAATGAGTGTGGTGCCCGGGGGCATGATGACATGATTGTGGCGCATGGGCGCGATGAAGTGAGTAAGGTGCCGGGAGCACGTCTATGTCAATGGCGCGGCGCATGGGCGCGACGGAGTGCGTAAGGTGCCGGGGGCACGTTGGTGTCAATGGTGGCGCATGGGCGCGACAGAGTGCGTATAGTGCCGGGGGCACGGTAGTGTGACAGAGAGCCTAGGGGCACGGCTGTATCAGCGGCGCGGCGCACGGGCGCATCGAAGTGTTGGAGTGTGACGCCCGAACGTCAGTGACGGGGGTTACGGAGACGACGTCCGGGCGACGGACGATGAGCGTCAGAGAGTTGTGTCCGGGCGACGGGGGTCACAGAGTTGTGTCTGGGCGACGGGGGTCGCGGAGTTGTGTCCGACGGGGGTCGCGGAGTTGTGTCCGGCCGACGGACGACGGGGGTCACGGAGATGACGTCCGGACGACGGGTGACGGGGGTAGCGGAGATGGCGTCTGGACGACGGGCGACGGGGGTCGCGGAGTTGACGTCCGGACGATGGGCGACAGGCGTCGCGGAGTTGAAGTCCGGACGACGGGCGTCGCGGAGGATGCAAGGCCTCTTGAAGAGAAGTGAAAGTGTTAAGTATGGAGACCAAAGGCCTTCGGGGAAGGCCAAGGCCAACCTCATGGGGAGGCCGAGGCCGACCCCAATGGGGAGGCCGAGGCCGAGGCCGACCCCAAGGGGGAGACCAAGGCCGAGGCCGACCCCAAGAGGGAGGCCAAGGCCGAGGCCGACCCCAAGAGGGAGGCCAAGGCCAACTTCCTTGGGCAAGTGCCATGGCGCGTCGACGGGCGACGGGCGAAGTGCGACGGTCGAAGTATCATGAGGCTTGGTCACGTTACTTGAGCGTTGAAAATGTCTGTTGCTTGTGCGGACGTGTCATGCAAAATGGGGCCACAGTGGGCCTTTGGGTGCGACCAGAATAGGTTGGGAACAGGGGTAAATGCTCTTTGACCCTCTGTACTTTAGGGCGGTTGCAATATGGCCCTCTCTTCTAAAAAAACTTGAACTAAACCTCCCTACACTCAACGAAAGTGAGCAAAAATGGACGGCCGTAACTGAACTTGGCAAAATGTCATAACTACCCTTCTTAATTGAAAACTTATTCTGAAACCATTTGGGGTGGGTGAAAGTGGTGGTGAAGGGAGAATGGAGAGAAAAGCAATGAGCAGTGGCGGCAGGGCAAGGGGCGGAGGCGCAGAGCTGTTGCGGCCGCAGATGGCAAGGGGAGAGAAGAGGAAGGAAGAGAGGGGGGTCGCCATCGTCGACGAGGGGAGGGGGACTACCGGCGGAGCGCGAGGAGCTAGGGGAGAGAAGAGGAAGGAAGAGAGAGAGGGGTCGGCGTCGCCGATGGGGGAGGAGGAAGAACGGGCTATTGCGGGAGGGGGGGAAGAGGAAGGAAGAGGGATGGAGGGGATCGACGTCGCCGATTACGGGAAGGAGGCTACCGGCAGACAACGCAACTATTGCCGCAGTGGGGGGAGTGAAGAAGAAGGAAGAGAAATAGAGGGGGTCGGCGTCGCCGATTAGAGGAAGGGGGCTATCGGCGGACAGTGCAGCTATTGCCGCAGCGGGGGGGTGCGCCGGCGTGAGATGCCGAATGAGGTTGGCGACATGAAGAGGTTGGCGGCGCAGGGTTGATTGAGATTAGGGTTTCTGTGGGAGGGAATTTGGGTTTGGAAAGGGCACGGTCGGGTCGGGTGGGTGGGGTCGGGTGGGCATGGATCAGGTAGGGTAGGATTTGTGCCTGTGACTTTCTAAGGAAGAGTGTGGGCGCGGGTCTGGGTGTATGGGTCGGGTTATGCCCACCGGATTTTTGAAATTAAATTTCAAATATTCGATATTTTTTTTTTTTGGGTTTTTGTTTTGCGGTGGCCTTTAAAAGGAATGTTTGCAAATGATATGAAATGAAAATGGTCACTTTTTCCAAATTTTCTAGAATCTATAAATGAAGTGAAATGAAATTGGTGACTTTTTGGGTATTTTTTGCAAGTCTTTAGCATTTTATTAAGTTAAAAGGGTAGTTTCGTCGTAAAGTTGTAAGTTCTGGGAGCCAAGCATTTCTCGCCCAAAAACTATGTTAACTTGGATGGAAACCGTCCATTTTGCCCACTTTCGTTGAGTGCAGGGAGGTTTAGTTCAATTTTTTTTAGAATAGGGGGTCATATTGCAACCGCCCTAAAGTATAGGGGTCAAAGAGCATTTACCCATTGGGGTAAAGGAGAAACACATACAGAGTCTTTGCAATCAAAGCCAAAACTCTGCCAAAATTTTATCGTCCTACGTTTTGGTATTTCATTTGAAAAACAATATGCACTAACTTAATGTCGTTCTTCAATCGAGAATTTCCAAGTCACTTTCATCTTAAATCAAAGAGGAACCTGTCTTCAACATTGATGATTATATTTGTCAAGGATCACCACGCTTGTTGGGGATAAAACCTTGAAACCCTTGATCAAGCATCATTTCGACGACTTTTCAATTGCAAATATTGAAGAAGTCAAAAGTCCACGTTTCAAGATCAAGCAATTTCAAGGCCTTGGATCGTGACCAAATAGGAATGGAATAAGAGAATTTTACATTCATATTATGTAAAAATTAGGAGCGCTCTAACCCTCTATTTTAAAAATTTTAAATGTCATTTTGTACAATTATTTCTTGTCTTGCAATTTAGACATGAAATTGTTGCGTGAAGTTACATACTATTACACAAAGGAACTAAATACCACAAGCTCCTGCTGTAGATAAGAACCTTTTGGACTTCCCAAAAGATCTCTCCCTCTGAGCAGGAGTAACGGGTTCAATTATCAGCGACATGATGCGGTTCTTTGATCTCGTATCTGGAGCTCCATGCCCATCTCCATGTTCGTACGTGCATTGGGCAATCCGTGCAAGGTTAATTGCTCTTTCAATGAATGTTTTTTCAAAGGGAGAATCGTCCACTAGATATTTGTTCATCTTCTTCCACGCTTCATCAACTAAACTCTTTATGTGTTCACGGGCAAGTTCCTCCGAAAGGCCAGTTTCAGTCATGTAACATCTGATGGAATTTGCAGTTTCACCTCTTTCTATTTCCGCCTGTTTAAAATCCACAAAAAGGATACATGCTTCAGGTCCAAAACTCAATTCAACTGGACAAAAACTTACAGATATTGCGTGCTGTTATTAAGAAAAACATACTGTTGAAGTGCCTAAATCGTTGCAAAGTCGAAAAATCATGGATGACCATTTCAGAAGATCATGGTAATTCTGTAGACACTCCATTTCCTCTTGCGTGACATTTCGACTTGTTAGAAAGTATGCATGACCTAGTATAACGACCCCCGACACTGAACGCCAGGCATTGTCAAGATAATCATCGAGTGTTGGCGTGTATTTGTCATAATTCCACTTAGCTTCAACTAAAAATGCTTGGGACATGTCTTTCCACTGAAACAGCATAGATAGAGGTTAAACACAGATAATTAATCAGCAGCATTGTTGTCAAAACTCAAGACTTTACAAATTATACAAACCATGTTTGTTAGGATTGGTAGACTGTAAACTCCTTGTTCTTTCAATGTGTCATAGGCCATTTCGTTGACAGTATTGTATAGAGCCAGAAAGCAGAACTTCATGTAGTCGGGAAGACGTTCCACTGCATTGATATCCCATCTGAGAAAAAGAAATCGCAAGTTGAAAATTGTTGTTCAATCTACGACCTTTTGCTCATGAAAACTCAATTTCTGACATTTTATGCAGTGATGTCAGAGATGCGAATTCAGTAAAAGTAAGGTGTGATTCAACCTCACCCGATGGTAACACAGAATTGTTGTATCATACCAACCTCTCAATGGCCTCTGTGAATAATTGAAGTTCATCCAAAGATCCGTAAACATCATAGACATCATCAATGGTAGTTATTAGTGCAGTAACTTTGGTTAGGCCTATACGGCAAGTGCTGAAATGAGGTTCAGAGGCCAGCCCAACCGTCCAAAAGAAGCATTCCATCAGCCTGTCCCTAATGAAGGTTAAATTGCTTGGTAGACCTAAACTTTTCCACCACCTGCATATAAGATCAGACTAAGATGTCAGATAATACCTGTCTACCATGTTCCTCTTATCTAACCCGTTTCCGGGGGTAGAATCATTTAATTAGCAAAAGGGAGTTGATGATTCCCTCCAAAATTGAACTAGATCATCAGTTCTATTCTTTCTCGTCTGGATAGTCCAATTTAGAATAGATTGATTTATATTTTGAGTGAGTTTATCAATTCCCAGCAAAAGTATATCCCCTTTTTAGTGGGTATGAGACTAAGGAGCCCAAGTTTCCAGTAAAACTAAAAGGAGTTTTAATGAACTTTGCTGTTAACGCCCTTTGGTCGCAATAAAAAAATACATTTGCCACTAAAGTAGTCAACAATCTTACTTTACGACCAAAAGATATTTCATGTCTCACTCGGCCATTGCAGTACAATTTTGAAGACCATCTGACAAAATAACATGTTTGTTGTAAGCGGTCTTACCTTGATACATGTTGAAGATCTTTCTGGTGTGCAGCCTGCACCATGTTAAAGTCTAACGTAGCAAGTTCAAGTAGCAAGTGATTTGCATCTTCCTTTTTAATATATGCATCAATATACCACCTAGCTTCTAATCTCTGCATTCTATGATGCAATGGCAGCTCCAAAGCATGATAGACCTTTTCTCTCAGGCTTGTGCCTGTGTAATTCTTGACATCCTTCAGATGTACTTTGGCATAGGATTTGGCCTCATCCAAGAGGGTTTCTTCATCATAGCCAAGAAATGAAGCTTCGTACAAACTTAGTAATCCCTGAACATCCTTTTGCAGACATGCAATGGAGCCACCATTGTGATCTGTATAACTCTTAAATACATCTGCATCTCATAAAAAAACACTACCATTTAAAGAATGAAAATGTTGCACCAACAAATTAGCTTAATTATAAGTTTGTCATAATTTACAAAATATCCTTAAATGCCTGAATGGACTTGAATCATCGGTTCCATCTGGATAAGTTATATTTAAAATTGAAGTAAGAAGTTGCTAGTGGAAGGTGGATGGGACACTAATAATTAAGTAGATCCTAAGGTTCTAAATCTTAGCTCTCTCGTTATCTCGAAATCTACATCCAAGAGTTGGAGTCATAAAAAAAATGGTTAACATAAAAAATTTAGAAGGTTCAAGTTCGCATAAAACATAAAAAATAAAAAATATATTATAATTTGCGTCACTATTAAATACGTTAAATGCGAAATAAATTGCTCAATTTGATTACTAATCATGTAATTTACTATTCATAGTGATCTGTTTAAATTGATGGCTAACATAAAAAAATTAATTAGAAGGTTCAAGTTCACATAAAATATGAAAAATCAAAAATATATTATAATTAGCGTCACTATAGAATACATTAACTGCGAAATAGATTGCTCAATTTGACTACTAATCATATAATTTTACTATTCATAGTGATTTGTTTAACTTGGTAAGGTTAGTCAATAACAAATTACTAATATTGCATGGAAGAAGCTTAACTCTTGATGTATATATGTGTTGCTAATGTGATTATCAATTGTATGAGTATTATAGTAACGTAAAAGTTAACATACTATAAAAATTTAAACTCAAATTTTTTTTTTAAATAAATAAAAGAACTAATCTTGATTTACTCATATTCTATCATATATATATATATATATATATATTTTTTGTAATATGAAGTTTTAGAATGAATATAGAGTAAGGCAATCAGAAGGACAATATATACGACGGCCGGTGAAACAAAGAGTAAAAAAACATAACAAAATGGAACCCTAATTAAAAAAAAATCCCCAAAAGTTCAGGGGGTGCCGCCCCCCCCCCCCCCTTCGGGGGTCATTTGGATGGTCTGCTCCCAACTTAACTTAACTTACAGAAAGGTGGCTAGGGTTGAGAGCGCGGAGAGTGAAAACTCTGAGATTGTTAAGAGTAAAACGAGATATGAGGTGAGGCTTAAATTTGTGCTTTTGAGTGTCGAGATGCTTGTTTGAATATGCAAACAAGCTTATAGCATCACTACCAATTACCAAATAAATCTATTTGCAGCGAACTTTTTCAAAAAAAAATTGGAATGAAACAAACCCCTAAACACTTCCCCCCCACCCTAACCCAACCCAAAAAAAAAAAAGGAAGATGAAGAAGAAGGCAAAATTTTGCAGAAATTTGCAGTACCTTCAGAGACCTCAAAACCGTGTTGCCTTAGGAGCCTGAATCTGAGAGCAGTAGCATGAAGATTCTCCTCAAGTCCCTCCTTAGAATTTATTTTAGCAATTGTTCTAACTATTTCCTTCTCAAATCGGTAACCAAGGCCGAGTCTTTGCAGGCTGTCAATCAGTTCAATTGTTGCTATTACACTTGCACCCTCATCATCAAGCATCATTCTCACCTTAAACTCCAGTCTCCTCGCTATTTTCTTGTATTTTTTACTCTGCACGGGAAAGTAATGACGAAAACGAAGAGTGAAACGAAGATCAAAATGCTGATAGTAACCTGTTTGACATTCTGCAGAACGGTCAATGCATAAAGGGATATGGTTTTTCAAAGAACGAATAGACCTCTAAAACTTTTGACTCTGCACTAACATAGTGGAACTATCTATCTTCACAAATTACCTGTCGATCTTGCTTTCATGTCATTGAACTTATGCTAAATTATTTATGAAATAGCTTTTGGGATAGAAATTTTTAGATGCTAGAAGTCATTACATGTTGCTAGCACATGCAATGGATGCCCGCTAAAAATATTTAAGTTTCACAAACCACAAATACCAGCCATTAGAAGTTAGCATGGCACATATTATACGTAACTTATAAGTACTTCAAAAAAATACCCCATAACAATTTTTCAAGGTCTTCACGAGCTCGTAACTCCAGATACTTGGCTGGTAATGAGTGGCCAATCTTTCCTCATTCTGTGAAATCCGTGCGACTGCATAGCATGCGAACCGGGAATTTTGATGAAAATCAATTTTTGGCAGACCTTTCGAAAACCATGGAGAAGGCAGACACATGTGTAGGAACATTGCCATTTGTACGAGATTGTATTAGATTTGTATGTAATTTCATTGCGAGCATTGAGTCTATATATAGAGAGAGCTAAGCCAATGAAACAACATCGTATAGTCATGTGTTATTTATTGAAATCATGCCAACCCGGGCATTTGATTGTGTCGTTTATTGGCCCATCCCCATCCCCACCACCCCCATAGCTTAACTTTCTCATCTCCCGTCCCTCCACCATCACTATCACCCTAACCTAACCATACCATCACCAATTACGGAAAGACATTAGTAATAGCACGTGAAAAATGAATTATTTATTGAAATCAATGTTGCAGCTCATTAGTCCAAAATTGCTTACATTGCTTACATCGTACCTAGGACTTTGTTTTTACTATAATCACGTAAATTGCAGTATAAACAAAAAACATAAATCTACTGAAAAGTTAAAGAGCTTTGAAAAGTTACACAGTTGCAACCAACCCTCTTTTTCCAATCTTTATGACTCTAAGAATAATCCTCGGTACGTCATTGTTTAACGTCAACTATGTACAAAAATTCTCTGTAGAACACTATGACTTTTTAACGAACAATGTTGAATGAAACATTGATCATCTTAGAAAATTTGCAAGATTACATCCATATGGATAACCTTAGGGGCAAGCAATGAAAACATACACACAGTTACTACAGCACTATGTTATCTTCTATTTAGGCATTTCACCGTGGTGATGCATGAAGCTCTGCCCATTCTCAAGCTTCAAGGGTCTCAGCTTCTAGACTTGGAGTGATGCATGAATAAGTTAAAGTCCTCATCTCATGAAGCACATAAAAATTTATAAAAAACTAATAAAAGATGGAAGAAAATTTCATAACGAAAATCTGCAGACTACATAATGAAGTTGTATCTATGATTGTAATTATGACTTTTGGACTAAAGAAACGTGTGCCTATTTACACACCCCTTTATTGAGATTCGTTGCAACAGAATGGTATATTCAAAGTTTTTGTTCTCCATGAAGTCATTGTCTATAAATTCTGGTGCTGATAAAGACAAACTCACTATGTATTTAGTTGTTTGGTCAAAGTAATACTCCTTCCGTCCCTAAAAAAATTGATCATATTTCTTTTGGTCTGTTCTAAAAAAATTGATCACTTTCTAAATTAAGAAAGATATGTATTTTTTCATGTTTATCTTGCTTATACTTTTTTTATTCTATTTCTCTCTCCACATTTAATCCTCCATCAACTCATTTTTTTCTCTCCTATCCCACTTTTTTTTCCCTTCCTCACTCTTTCTCTCTACTGGGGTAGAATAAAAAACTCATAAAGTATAACTCATATTCTAAATAAGTGTGTAAGTCAAACACGATCAATTAATTAGGGACAAATGGAGTATAAAACTATATCAGGTCTAGCTCGGGTTTCTAGGCTAATATGTAAACATTCTCTTGTAGATAAGGTCGACTATTACCTATATGAAGGCCCCATGCCCTTTGCCCAATATATAGAATCATTGTAATGCCCATTGTATTAAGTTGTGACATTACACGTCAGGCGGGTCATGTGGTCCAATGCCTATGTTTCATCCCCCTTGTAAGGACGTAAGGAATTAGGCGTGGTAGCACTTACGGAATCACCGTGGAGGTGCCTAGCGTATTGATGGGTGTATTAAGCTGTGACATTACACGTCAAGCGGGTCATGTGGTCCAATGACTATGTTTTCCTAGCCCATCAATATGTTAGGCGCCTCCACAGTGATTCCGTAACAGCTACCACGCCTAATTCCTTACGTCCTTACAAGGGGGATGAAACAACTCTACTGAGTCTCGTCTTATGCTACTTTGTGACTTCATTACGCACCCCTTAGTGCTTACTAAAAGAGGTTTCAAATGTACTGCCTATTGCCCCCGGTGGTCTATCATTTTAGTATAGAACTTGGAGTGGCTCTTATACCATTTATCGTTGATCCAAGGATATTCTCATGTAGATACAGCCAGTTATGCTTGAATGAGGTCTGCATACCCTTTCCTAATACTTCTCCCAGTTTTTGGGCGATGTAAGAGTCGATGCATTGCACGCCACATCCGTGGTCCAACGCCTGTATTTTTTATGTGCACCCGTACGCTAAGTGCCCTACCACGAGTCTGTGACAGCTAGCTTTGAAGGCTCTTTAGATAAAGCCATATCAATGTGATAATATTTGGAAATTTTAATTAACTTTTGATAACCTTATACCAAAGGAATTATAGACCAAACATTTTTTGAGATCCTTATTTTATATTTATTTAATTTGGCGGGATTCTAAAAGGCTAAATTAGTGAGTCTTATTTTATCTATAACTAATTTTAAACATTTTAAAACTCTATAAGCAATATCTAATCTAGTAGGACTTAACTTTGACTATTGTAATATTAAAAAGGAATCTCTTATATGAAAACAAAAGGCCATATATCTAAAGATGGTTTCTACCCCAATCAACCTCACTGACCAACTGTCTAGTTTACCCTCATGGTGACTCGATGGTTAGTCAGAACCATATCCTCCAGAAAACTCTTCAGAAAATCCCTAGAAACAAACCCCACAAATAACCAGACAGTATACACTAACGGTGACTAGACGGTTTGTCAGAACCTGTCCCTTCTAGAAAAATTTCCAATCACAAAACCCTAACCTCACTGACAACCGATCCGTTTTTGTTATTTGATAATCGGATGGTTAGTCAGTCTTACCCTCCAACCTTCTGAAATCCAAAAAGCACCCCAAAAACTAGAAAAACTTCCTCTCACCTTACTTATTAGGGTATGAGCCAGCCAGCTCGATTCTGTGGTATGTGTATTTACATTTTTGATAAATTACTTTATACAGTTAATAGTATTGGGATTCGTCCAAAAACCTCTCACAAACTCCAATGGCCGAGGAATTTAAACAAATCTCTGAATTGGTCTGAATAATCAGCGAGCTCTAAAAGGATTTTTAGATTTATTTTACAGCATTGATAGAGCAACAATCTCGAACTGCCAAGTAATTAGACAATCTCAAGAAGAGAGGTAGGAAAGAATCGGGGGGGGGGGGGAACCAATGGGAGAGAAAAAGATGAGAAGAATAAAGGTCCATAATTAGATTGGCATTATGAGTCCCAGGACGAGGAAGTGAAAACCCCCTGTCGTGCCGAAATGGAAAGACAAATTGGCTGCACTTAAGTCCCAAATGGCCAGGATGAGGAGAGCTGATGACCTTTTTAACATCAACGTCTTGACCATGAACCCCGAGGATAGACTGTTCCCCAAGTTTAAGATGCCGGAGATGAATAAGTTGGGCGGGACCAAAGATCTCAAAACTGATGTTAGATGTATATGCAAGCACCAGCCCCATATGGAGTGAATCAGAATCAATTGATAGAGTTATTCCACCGTACCCCCACAGGAGTCGCCTCTCGTTGGTTCCTTACTTAGTATGAGGCCGCGAGTTTTGACTTAGGAAGATGTTGCGAGAGAATTTGTGAAGCAATATCAGTACAATGGTGACCTAGATATTACCCGGAGTGATTTGGAAACCACGAAGCAAGAGCAAGAGAGCATGTGTTAGCTGTTATTATGAGGTGGAGAAATAAGGCAGCTCAGATGTGAACCGTTCGAAGGAAGATGAGCAAGTGACTATCGTCAGGAATAATCTGCTTCCACTTTATCACGATTATATCTTTGGCCATTATCACAAATCATTCAAAGCTCTTATGGGGTCCCTTATACAGATAGAAGATGCCATCAATAAGGGTACCATTTCTCGTGAGTCAAAGCTAGGGATATATTGAACTGCTCCGAGGAGTCCATGTTCACAATCCAAGCCAGTCATAGCCAACAATGTCAACAATGTGCAAGCAGTCTAGGTAATGTCATGGGAGGCCATCGCGGAGTCAAAAATGAAGTTCACACCGCTGAATGCACTACTGCCTAAAGTCTTCGAGCAACTATTAAAAAAGGGCATGATATCTAAGTTTTCACTTATCCTTACACCGCTGCAATACTAGAAGGATATGATGTGCATGCATTTTACACCTATCATCAGGGAAATGACATCACAAGGAGAGATGCATAACACTCTGACACGCTATATAAGACCTTATTGACAAGGACAAAGTCTCCCCTTACATGGGAAGAGTTGATGGAAGGAGATGCCTTCACTAATGAAGAAATATGACGAAGAAACTGGGTTTATGTTCTGCCCCAATGCCAAGCTATCACACCTAACCCGATCAGGCCGAGTGTATAAGGTCGTACCCCAGCCAACAACATCTAAACCGTAGTTTTCTTAAGAACCTTCTAATGATGAAGTCCTAAGATAGTTGAAGAAAACCCAAGCCAATATTTCTATATGGGGGTTGTTATCCGCCTCATACTCTCAACAACAAGCCCTCATCAAACTACTCATTGAAGCCCAAATACCGATCCAAGTCCAGCTTAAAGACCTCTCTGAAGTGCTATGGGCTATACATAACAGAAATGTCTAAACAATTTTTGAGTCAGGCTTGCCCAAATCAGGACCGAGCCATAATGACTAGCTCCATATCACCATGAGAGGGCTTGATAAGAGGGTTCCATTAATCATTGTAAAAAACAATTCTGCCTTGAATGTTTGCCCCATTCGCACCATTCAGGCCCTCCACATTGACCCCTCGGAGTTTACCCCTTCCCACTAAGCCATTCGAGCCTACGACAATACCCAAAGAAAAGTGATTGGTACGATCAAGTTCCCGATGACATGAGAATCGCTAGCTTTCATCTCAAATTTCAAGTTGTGGATATACTCATTGTATTCAAACTTTTGTTGGGAGGACCATGGATAGACTGTATGGGTGCAATCCCCTATACGTTGCAGCAAAAAATTAAATTTGTCTTGGACATGACTCATTAGATGTTCGGCTTAGTGGATTCCAAATGAATAGCCTAGTTTAGTGTCTTGAATTTGAAGAAGTTTTTCACAATGAGAACTTCCTCAACTTTGCCCCCTACAGTAGTACAACCATTATTACGACCCAAATTCACAGATGATGAATGGATGTTTGAATGGGCCTGCAGCCGGTCATAGATCTAGCTCATGGGCTCATCTGTGGGTTTGGGTCATGACAAAAATGGTATCAGAGCATAGGTATATGATTCTGTAGACTAGTAACTATGCTGACGAAAGCGGAAGGTAGAATTAAGGTTGGATCCTTTAAAGTGAGTCATATGTGAAACTTTCTTAGTACTTTAGTGCACCATAGTGTTGAAATTAAGCTTGCTATTATGAAGTAGATTGTGCGAAAGAATATATTATGGTATGTTATCTGAAAAGCGTAGCAAAAGCATGATGATTAGAAACTTAAATAATTGGTTGAGTTGGAGTGGAGTAAATATTGTTCAGTGAGCTTCGTACTAGTTGAGCCAGAACTATTTCGAGGTTGAGTAATGATATCCAGTTAGTTAGATTATAAAATATTAGGTTATAATCTGAGTCTTATAGTACAGTGAAATGTTTAAAGTTGCTAAAAACCTTACTGAAGCTGCTACAGATGTTCGTGACTCATATTTTGAATGCTAATGGAGCTGCTACAATTTTGAATGTTGTCTCTTGACATTAAAAAGCTTGTGACTTTTGAAAATGGTGTTGTCTCTTGAGATTAGAGACATGAGAAATTTGAAGGAAGGGTTCAATTTGGGATTGGTTATATGTAATTATGAAATTTTGAATGTTTGTCAGTAAAAATCTTATGAACATAGGTTTTCAATTTAAGTGTATTTCATATAAGAACTAGATTATTACACATCAAGGTCAGCAGATCATGAGGTTCTAGAACCGTTAGAGCACAAGTGATAGTCTGATAAGTTTAAGCTTGACGTTATGATTTGAAAGTGAATTGTTACGTTTGGGTATTCGTGCGATATGAATTTTATTGCGGAGTAATTAGGCAGTGCTCTACTGCTATGCTATGCTGGCTGCTATCGGAGTCATGTATCAAGAGCCTGGTCCCCACACGTTATAAATATTGTGAAATTTGAGACCGAATATCTTTTAACATGAGGAGAATGTAATGTCCCAGCTCTCAAATTGGGTTTACAGTGAATTTGTAACAGTTTATTTGAAGTAATTGACAGTCGCTCATTTGGTGAGACTTCATTACTTAGTGACGATTTAATGGTATAAATGGAGAAAGGGTAAAATGTAGAGATATCATTGAGATTGTGGTGGAGCTTGTGATTTAAGAGTAATATTTGAGTTAATTTTGGTTGTTGGATTAAAGTAAGCTAAAGTCAGGTGTAGTGACGGGGGATAAAATCAGACATGGTTAAGAGTAACGGTATAGCAAACACTAAATTTTGAGGACGAAATTTTTATAAGTTGGGCAGAATGTAATACCCCAAATGTAAGGTTAGGCTTATGGTAAATTTAGCTAATTATTAATTTCTTAGACAACAGTTTTTGTAAGTGAGACTATATGATATTTAGCGACGATTGTTTTGAGCGGTATCATTTAGGACGTTTAGTGATATTCTTTTCTTAAAATGATTATAAGTTGCAATAAATGAAGCATGTTGTAGGGTAAACTATAACAAGTTTATTTCTTTGGCGACAAGTTTATAAGTAATTATTTGAGTTCTTTTGTGATGATTGACTTGAGCTAAAAGGTTGACAACCTTTAGCAATGGTCTTCTTCTAATAACAGTAGCAATGGGGGAGATTAGTGTAGAAAAGATAAAAAAAAAATCTGGCATTGAAAAAGGAAGGAAATAAAAGTCAAATTAGGGAGGGAACAAGGGAGAAGATTGTGGAGATAATCGTGCCTTTGGTTTTTATATTTTGGTTACACTTACTCGAAAGAAAGAAAGACAGATTTCAGTTACTAGGAGAGAGAGAGAGAGGGAGAGAGAGAGAGAGAGAAGGGTGTTGAAAAGAAAGAAAAGGATGCTGAATGACAATAGTGTCGGATTCCGGCGTAGTACAATTTTCCGGTAAGTTTTGATTTCTTTTTTTTCCTCTTACATTATTGAACTTTAGTGTCTTTTGGAGTATGCCGTGAATGATTCGGAGAATGACTGAAAATTAGCCATGGGTGTGGATTTATGCGTAGAAGAGGAAGAAGACCCACTGCCGTGAGGCAGTGGGAATGAGATATATGTCTTTGTGTAAGTGGTATGTGCTGTGTTGTCTGGAGAACTTTGTGTGAGTTGTGGTACGGTGTTGAGTCGATGTTTCGAATTGGCCAGCAGCCGGTCATGGATCTAGCTTGTGGGCTCACTCGTGGGTTTGGATCTTGACAACCATTCTCCCTATGTTGAGGAAGTATTTTACTAGTTCCCCAGAAAAGGCTTAGGCCGGAATTGCCAAGGAATTCCCAGCTATTTAGGCTAGAATTGCCGAGGTATAAGCTGACCAAAAAAAGAAAGAAGAAGAAGGACGCCGAGAAGAGAATTGCACATGCTAAGAATGGCAAGGAAATCGGGCAAGAATGTCGAAGGCATGAGGAAGGACCCTTCCATGAATGGATGTTTTGTCATGGAAGGACAAAGTGGGCCCTTCTATGGATTTTTGGAACCAGTTTACAGTGTGGAGACGGGGAAACAGATAAGAGGCGAGAGATTCAACAACTGCGAGTCTGTCAAAGATGAGGAACTGCAAGTAGTGACCGAATCGGCTATCGAAGAGATTTTTGGTTGGATGTATTTGATAAAATCAGAAGCCATGACAGCAGGTTTGACCGATATGCTTATCTCGGTGCTTATCTCTAAAGTGGATACCAGGTCATGAACCCAACAAGCCTAACCACTCTAGCATAGGGCAATGCACATAATTGGATGATCAAGTATGGACCGGTGACTGTGGGTGATATTACAAAAGGGGGTCATGCTGCCAAAGATGCTCCAGAACCGCAAGACTTGAATGCTTATGTCAACTTAGCTAATTTGAATCTACTCACTTATTATGTTTTCTCAGACCAGTTGATTTATAGTATGATGACTGGTTTCGATTATCTCTTGCTTGCTGATATAGGTTATGTGAATTAATCATCTCGATTAATTATGAGTCACACCTAATGGACTCATCAAAGAAAAATATTTAAAAGAAATTGAAAATTGGGAATTTAGACGTGTCAACCCAATGGCCGAAGAAACAGTTAAAGTCGACCTAGGCAGCCCTAAAAATATAAAAGAAATAAAAATTTGGGCTAGTCTAAACAAGAAAGATAGAGAAGTGATCACTGCACACCTTAGGAAATTTATTGATGTATTTTATTGGTCATATATTCACATGTTCGGTATAGACCCATCAATTGTGGAACACCACCTACGTACATTGCTCAAAGCAAAATATGTCAAACAAAAGCTCCTTAAGTTGAGGCCGGAGTGGTCCCCTAAGGTTAAGGAGGAAGTGATGAAGTTACTCCATATTGAATACCTTACCTGGTTAGCCAACATCGTACGCGCTCGCAAGCCTTCCGGTCATGTCAGAATGTGTGTTTACTACTAAGTCTTGAACCAAGCTTACTCTAAAGATGAATTTCCTCTACCCATCATTGTTATGATCATAGACAATATAACCAAACATGAGTTGGTATCTTTCATAGACTGTTTCGCTGGTTACAATCAAATAAAAATGGCTTCAAAGGACCATGAGAATACAGCTTTCACAACCCCCTTAGTGTACCTTTTGCTACACAGTGATGTCTTTCGGCTTAAAGAATGTCGAGGCTAGATACCAGAGAGCTGCTACTACCCTGTGCCAAAAAGCCTTCTAGAAAATCAAAGCAATACCTTAGCAACCTACAGTCCTAAGTTTGCCGATACCCGATAGACCTTTGTTGGTATACGTAACTATAACTAATACTACAGCCGGAGCCATGTTAGCCTTACATTTGGAGAATTTGTTGGTAGAGAGATTTATTTATTATGTCAGTAAGAAGCTGACCCCAGGAGAGGTGCACTACTCAGCTTTAGAAAAGACTTGTGTATCTCGGGTTTGGGTCACACAGAGGTTGAGACATATATTTTCACTTACCCTATCAGACTATTGGCTAGAATGGATCCTATGAAGTACTTGTTCAAGAAGCCAATAATGTCCAACTGCGCAGCCAAGTGGCTTCCGTTGCGGTAAGAGTTTGATGTCACATACGTCACCCAAAAGTCAATCAAGGGGAAGGTCGTGGCTGACTTGTTAGCTGATTGTCCGACAGACGATACCGGTAGAAGGGAGGCAAAATGCCCAGAAAAAGGAGTATGTATTGTTGAGTCAGAACTGAGGTGGCAGTTGTATGTTGACGGAGCAGGGAACAATAAGGAATTAAGAGTAGGGGTATTGTTAATCTTACCAGACGGAGCCCATTCACCAACAGCCATCAAGTTGGCTTTCAAGGATACTAACAACACCATCGAATATAAAGCTTGTATCATTTGTTCAGACGGTTGCCCTAAACCTAGAAGTTTAAGAGATTACAATATAGGAAGACTCAACACTGATCATACACCGAATTCAGGGTATATGGAGAATCAAAGATGAACGTCTGCAAGCTTACCATGCACATTTAAAAAAAGTTATAGACCAATTTGACGACGTGGAGTTCCATTACCTACCCTGGCTCTAGAATGATTTTGCCGATGCCTTGACCACCCTTGCATCGATGATTGATACATGAAGGACAAGAGGTGGAACCATTTGTGATTTAGAAAAGAGATAGACCAGCTTACAGCGTCATGATAGTGCCCGTAAAAGAAGGCAAAGTAGCCAAGCCTTGGTACACTGATGTGCAAAATTTTATCCAATATGTAAAATACCTTGAAGTATGGTCCACGAAAGATCGGAAGGCTTTGAGCCAATGGGCAGCATAGTTCATTATGTGCTACCAAAGATTGTATAAGAGACATTATAATGGAGAACAACTACTGTGTATAACCGAGAGAGATAGCAACCAGATCATGGAGGATATACATTCAGGGGAGTGTGGACCGCACATGAACAGTTGAGTGCTAGTAAAGAAAATACTCTGACAAGGATATTATTCGAGCATAATAGAACAAGACTGTATGGAGTATGTAAGGAGATGACACAAGTGTCAATTGTAACCTAACCAACCTACATCATTTCCCTCCTCGAGAGTTATAAACATGAGATCTCCCTAGTCACTCTGTTTGGGGGATAGATGTGATAGGAAAGATCAGTCCAAAAGCCTCTAATGGATACAAATTCATATTGGTAACTGTAGTTATTTTATTAAGTGGGTGGAAGCCACTTTGTATGCTGTACTCCACGCCAGAAAAGTGGCTCAATTTATCCACACGAATATCATTTATTGATATGGAGTGCCCGGAAGTTGATCTAAAACAACGGGTTGCATTTTGAAAGAGAAGTCCCACACCAAGCTGAGGAGTACGGTATCATCCGACATCATTCATCACCGTACCATCCACAAACCAATGAGGCTGTAGAGGCTGTCAATAACAACATCAAGAACATGCTAAGTAAGATGACAGATTCCTACAGAAGTTGACCAGATAGACTCCCCTACACCCTTTGGGCTATTGGATATAAGTGAGGACATCAACCAGAGCTAGTCCATATTCGTTAGTCTATGACATGGAGGTCGTGCTCCCAGTAAAGTTGGAGGTTGATTCTCTAAGGGTATTGTTAGAAAACCAAATAGCCGAAGAAGATTAGGTGAGACACAGGTTTAAAGAATCAGCCCTAGCATATGAAAAAAGGCTAAAAGAATTATACCACATCAAGGGTTACCAGAAGCGGATTGTCCAAGCCGTTAACAAGATAGTGAAGAGACACGGTTTGGAAGAATGAGATTTGTTGTTAAAGCAAAACACTAGACAAAGATGAAAACCGCGAGAAAAATTTGAAGCCAACTGCCTACAGTCCCTATATGATCAATCAAATCATGACTGGGGGTGCAACGTTGTTAGTCGATTTAGATGGAATTAAATTGTCACAATTAGTCAATCTAGACTGGCTAAAGAAATATTATGCTTTAGAGAAATTTGTAATTGAACTACAAATGATCTAATCCTCCCTAAGAATATCATTCCAGCACACACATATTGATGTAACACATAGATTGAGGTACGTAGGCGGCACGTAAAGTTATCTCAGATCCGGTCAAATTTTTTAAAAAATCTTTTATTCCACTAGCTAAGATACTGACTACATTCTTGCAAAAAATAAAAAAACCCCGCTAGGATGGAAACCCTGCAAAGGACGACCTAGGCAAAAGTTAGGGCAAAGAAAAAATGAAAATCAAAGATACTAAAGAAAAAAAAAAAGAGGTCCGTTAGGACGAAAACTCTACAAAGGGTGGCCTAAGCAAAAAAGTTAGGGCAAAAAGAGAATTTTAGGTCATATCAGTAACCTAAGAGAAATCTATAAGCATCCGTTTGGTCTTCGACGAAGCCGAAGTATCCTCCTCATCCAGACTTATGATTGACTCTCATGATTCCATACTCTTCTTGTAAGTCAACCTTTAAGAGATGGGGATAACATCCTCTGATTCTTTTACTTGGATAGCATGTTTTTTTATCGACTTTGTCTTTACCATTATTACCCTTGCGATCAAACCGACCCTCGAGATAAGCATCCATGTCAGCTTCCCGGTTCTAAGTAGCATTAATAGACAGAGTCCTTTTCTGTGGTCTCTCATTTGGCAACGTAAATGTTGTCATCGGGGCTTATCCATATGCAGAGACCGTATCAGATTCCCATCAACATCGAACTTCTCTTCAAACAGCTGGGAACTGATCCAAGACTGCCTAATCCAATTAACCTTGACGTCGCGTTCACTCTGCGGATGACATAATAATTTCACCATACTCTTAGAGGATTTACCAGAATCAGATGTCTTCGGCCCTCAAATCGATAGCATCACGAGCTTCCTCCTTGGTTTGTTCGAGAAACCTTGTCTCACAAGCAATTGGGAAATCTCTACCCTCACCCTGCTCTTTAAAGCCTGAACTTTCTTCTCTACATGAAACAAGTGCCAATGGACATACTCATCAGACAACATTGGGGCAGCCAGATCCATGCAATCGACAAAAGTGTCACCTCCAACAAAGCGACCAAAATAGGGAGGAAAACCCCAACCCTTGGAAATGGCTTTGATCACGGGAGGGCTAATGACATCCTCTATGGCAGCAAATGTACTGTAGAAGTTCAGAACAACATGTTTATAGCCAAATTGTCTCAAAATCCGACAGGAAAAATAAAAGGTAGAATATTTTATCCCAAGACACAATTGTCTCCGAATTCTACAGAAGGGAGCCACGAATTCCCAACTAGGGACAGTACAACGAATATTTTTGGACTCCCACAAACAGAAGAAATGAGACTATCATCAACGCCAGAACAACCCTCTAAAAGTAGACGGCGAGAATAGAAAAGGTCAATAAGTTCCCTCAATAGTAGGGGCTATCAGGCGCATATGATTTAACAACCACATATAAAGAAGCAATGGGCTCCCTCCAAAAGGAACACTCGAATCCATTGAGGGTTTCAGGTAACACTAGAAGGATCAAATTTTTACCTTCTTTAGACACTAGGATCAATATCTTGGTCAACCTCACATCTGCAACACCAGGGCCAAAAAAGTGAGATATTTGGCCACCAAACACAATGCTAGATTAGTTACCCAACCATAACCATATCACTCGTCTCGACCGTCAGGTTTAGCAAAAAAATGTTCTACCACGAGAGAAAGCATGATACCTTCACCCCAGATGAAAAACCTAGCACGATACTTTTTAACCATCAGGTTTAGCAAAAAAATGTTCTACCACGAGAGAAAGCAAGATACCTTCACCCCATATGAAAAACCTAGCACGATCCTTTTTAACCTTCAGCAAACTCTTGAAGGCCTTAGCATAGCCATCCCATGTGACAGGAACAACAATCGACAGATTAACCGAGATGTTTACCAGAGCAAAAATTCTTCGTAGAGGGGAGATCGAGTTCATCGAGTCTGAAACAAAATACATGATCATTAACATCCCATAATTTGCATATGGCGTGAAGAATATCCTCATGAACCATCGCTTTCCTCAGGCTCATGATAGATTCAGGTCAAATCGCACATCCAGATGGATGAGTTCGATCTTGCTGAGAGAATTAGCGATGGGATCTTCTTCGAGAGCCATTAGGAGTTCTGTGTAAGGAATAAGAGTCGAATGTCGTTCTGAAGGGATGAGTCCTGAATATATAATGTAAAAGCCCTAATTTGTATAGAGTAATAGTCGAAAGTTTAAAAAAATTAAAAAAAATTATCAAAAATAACCGGATGGTTTTCGAATATAAATCAATTTTGTCTCTAATCAACCGTCTGGTTTTACCAGGAAAGTGGAGTTATGTTCTCACCAGTCGACTGGTTTTTCTCGAAAAAAATTTTTGGCCAAGGACTAACCGGCCAGTTAGTCAGTTTCTGTGGACATTGACAGTTGTCAAAAATTCACTGTCCAATTTAATTTTCAACAAGTTTTATTCCATCCTCCTTCCTTTTTTGTGGATATGTGTGAGCATATAAGTAGGTTACTGATGCCAAGGAAAATGGGTTCGTACTTACATGGAGGTGCCACAAAGGCTGCAGTCCGTGTCAGCTTCCAAGTATGTAAAGTGAGAGACAGCAAGGACGGAGTAAGGGCTGAGGGCAAGGCTTCCCAGACAGGCCGTGAGGAATGACAGTGCTGCGAAGGCAAAGCTAAGACGAACAGGGCTGGCAGTCGATAGTCCAAGTCAGGGTCCGATGTTACGATCTTAAGTTATGTCCAATTTTGTGTTTCTCTCTCTAGAATCCAAGAGCTCTCCAATTCTAGAGTGAGAAAGTGATTTTTGTGAGAATGAAGAAGAAGTCCCTTTTTGAGTTGTAAAGTTCACTATTTATAGAAAACAATGTGCTTATGTCATAAAGTGCCACATGTCGTCCCCCGTGAGTGACACGTCACCAGGGGGTCCCAAAATACCGGTTCTCCGTTGGACTGCCGGTTCCCAAATTCGCGTTGCCTGCCTCGCACAGCGTCGCTCTGCCTGTCTGAGAAGACTGACCATACCATGACGGCATGGTCAGAGTAAACCCGTTGCCCCAGCCACCAATCCAAGCCCTTACTGAATCCCATGAGGTACGTCAAGAGATGCGCAGAGAACCTGACAGTGGTAAGGGTTACCCCTGTAGCCAACTGCCAGGCAGACTAGGCGCGATGCCCTCCAAGGACTTGCTCCCGTCCCGGAGTGACCCGGGGGTCATTGCCCGGGTGGTGTCGACAATCAATGGTAACATGAGCGGATATGGTCGCAGCTCAGTGCTCCGAGTCCGTGGCGAGGGGTCCTCGTACCGGAGCCCCCTGTGACTGTGACGGCGATGGCTATAAGGTTGTGAGCCCATCCCGGTGCGAGGCCGAAGCCCCCTTGTGATTGAGACGGCGATGGCTATAAGGTTGTGAGCCCATCCCGGTCTGAGGCCGAAGCCCCCCCTTGTGATTGAGACGGCGATGGCTATAAGGTTTTGAGCCCATCCCGATACGAGGCCGAAGCCCCCCTTTTGATTGAGACGGCGATGGCTATAAGGTTTTGAGCCCATCCTGGTACGAGGCCGAAGCCCCCCTTTTGATTGAGACGGCGATGGCTATAAGGTTGTGAGCCCATCCCGGTACGAGGCCGAAGCCCCCCTTTTGATTGAGACGGCGATGGCTATAAGGTTGTGAGCCCATCCCGGTATGGGGGCCGAAGCCCCCCTTTTGATTGAGACGGCGATGGCTATAAGGTTGTGAGCCCATCCCGGTAGTATGCAACATGATTGTGGCGCATGAGCGCGGTGCTTACAGCACGAGACAATACCTGGTGCCGGGGCACATGTTATGAAAGTGGCGCATGGGCGCAGCGACGAACGTCGCAGAGACAATACCTGATGCCGGGGCACGTATCATGAGAATGGCGCAAGGGCGCGGGGACGAACGTCGCGGGGCAATACTTGGTGCCGGGGCACATATCATGAGAATGGCGCAAGGGCGCGGCGACGAACGTCGCGGGGCAATATTTGGTGCCGGGGCACGTATCATGAGAATGGCGCAAGGGCGCGGCGACGAAAGTCGCGGGGCAATATTTGGTGCCGGGGCACGTATCATGAGAATGGCGCAAGGGCGCCCGTCGGGTGTCCCGAAGACTGGATGTGAGCTAAGTGTACCTGTCATAACAAGATAATGAATGCAACATGTAGTAATGACAAAGTTGGGAGTGATGGTATGCGGTCGCCGGCGACGGGTCATTCAGCGGTAGCGCGCGACTTCGGACGATGAGAATCGCGGGAGCGGGGTGCGGTCACGGACGACGGACGTCGCGAGGTTGATAGACGACGGACGTTGCGAAGTTGATAGACGACGGACGTTGCGAAGTTGATGGGTGACGGACGTCGGGAGGTTGATGTACAAACGTCCGCAAGGTGATGCACGACGGACGTCGCAAGGTTGATGTACGAACACCCGTAAACATCGCGGAGGTGCAAAGACTCGAGAAAGCATCGCCGAACATTGGGGGAAGGCCGAGGCCAACACCCCTGCCGAGGCCGAGGCCGCCCCTGCCGAGGCCGAGGCCGCCCCTGCCGAGGCCGAGGCAAAAGGCCAACTCCCATGAAGGGAGGCCAAGGCCACTCCCTCCTTCGGTGAACTTTGGGCGCGTCGACGGTAGGTGTTTTGATGTGCAAAGGCAAACCCGGAGTTGCGTTACGACGAGCGTGTTGATGTGAGCCGTACCCATGCGACGATCAAGGTTTCAAAGTCATGTGCGACACGTACGAAGCGAACAA
The DNA here is from genome assembly GCA_033065855.1 of Escallonia rubra. Lineage (NCBI taxonomy): Eukaryota > Viridiplantae > Streptophyta > Magnoliopsida > Escalloniales > Escalloniaceae > Escallonia > Escallonia rubra. The sequence goes on from JAVXUO010000821.1 coordinate 200,548, forward strand.
AGTGCAAAAAGGACTTTGCGCGAAGAGTGAAGAACCGGAGGGGGAAGGCCAAGGCCAAACCCTATGGGAGACCGAGGCCGACCCCAAGGGGTAGGCCGAGGCCGCCCCTGCCGAGGCCGAGGCCGCCCCTAGGGAGGCCAAGGCCACTCCCTCCTTTGGTGAACTTTGGGCGCGCCGACACGGTAGGTATTTTTGATGAAAAGGTGTTGGGTGATTTTGGCGTGATGATCGCGCGAGCGTGAGTGACGTCAATCATAAAATAAGTCACGCACAAGGCGCGAGGACCAAAAAACGCACGTGACCGGTTCGATGCGTTGGCAAAACTGACCGTTGACAATGTCGACGTGTTCGCGCGAGATGGGACCCCTTTTGGGCCCTTGGGTACGACCAGAGTAGGTTGGGAACATAAGCCCCCTGCGTGTGGTGTGCGCGGGGGGGTCACCCGACCGGGCGCCGCACGCATAAGCGTCGGGTTTCGAGAAAAAGTGCTTCGGGTCCAATCGTGAGATACGGGCGCTATAGTGATGAAAGATGTGAGAGAGCGGAGGTTTCTTTGAAATTTGCGATTTTTCAATTTTTTTTTTAATTATAAAAAAGAGTGGTAGCATGACGGCGGTATTGAGAGAAAAAGAGTGGCGAAAGAAGATAAAACAAACGCTTTTGTTAGCGTGAGAAAGAGAAAAAAGAAATAGCGCGAAAGTAGAATGTAGTCGGCGATAGGTTTGCGCGAGGATTTTGGTAGCGGCTTAGAGTTATGAGCGTAAAATAATTGTTGGGTTTTGAGAAAAAAGAAAGCGCGCAAGAAAGAAGTTAGCGCTAAGTCATGGAACGCTAAAAGAGTTGTTGCGGGTTTTGGGGGGAAAAGTCCAAAAGTTGAATTGATGTGATGGATTTGGGGGGGAAAATTAAATGGGAGTCTTGAGAGACTTCAAGGGTTGGGAGAGAGAGAGAGAAAGACTTAGCCAAAAAAACAAAGGGGAGAAGATAGAAAAGAAAGAGAGGAGAGAAGAGGAAGAAGAAGAAGCTTGGAGCTTCACCCATGAGCTTGAGGACATCACAAGAAGCAAAGAGAATGCAACAAGGTAAGGGAGGAGGGGCAAGTGGGGGAAGGGGTGGAGGGGGTCATGGTCATGGGGTTAAGGGAAGAGGGGAAGGAGCTGGAAGAGGGCCGAAGCCGACCGACCGAGTGGCCGAGGCTGACCAAGGCCGCGAGGCCGAGGCCGCCCAAGGTCACTTGGCCGAGGCCGCAGCAAGGGGCGGGCGCGGCGTGGGCGGGGGAGGGGGGAGAGGGAAGGGGAAGGGAGAAGGGGAAGAGGAAAGGGTAAGGGAGAGGAGGGAAGGAGGAGGGGGGAAAGGGAAGGAGAAAGAAGGAGGGAAAGAAGGAAGAGGGGGAAGGGAGGAAAGAAGAAAGGAGAGGGAGAGACGGGCTGGGGCCGAGGCCGAGGCCGCCCCTGCCGAGGCCGCCTACGCCGAGGCCGAGGCCGCCCCTGCCGATGCCGCCTGTGCCGAGGCCGAGGCCGCCCCTACCGAGGCCGCCTGCTCCGAGGCCGAGGCCGCCTGCTCCGAGGCCGAGGCCACATGCTCCGAGGCCGAGGCCGACCGGGGGCGTGGCGTGCGCGGCGGTGCTTCTTACAGCACTAGAATGGATGATGGAGGCTTGCCAAAAAAGACAAGGAAGAAACAAGGTGCACGTCGTCGCGGTGGAGCGAGCGGGCGATCAACGTCAGCGCCGGGCGACATGTTTAGAGATGACGAGGTCGCGCCGGTCGAGGTAGCGGGGGTGCCATTGAGCTTCGATGGTGGGGCGAGGAGCTTTAATTCAGCGCCAAGCCAGAGCGATATATTGTTGACATCGAGGGGAGCGGTGCCCGAATGCCCGCCCAAGGCACTTTGGAGAGAGCTAGGCCAGGGAGTGGCTGCGGACGTATTTTTGGGTCCTTGGGGTGTGACGTCGATGGCGGAGAGTCCGATGGTTCCTTCGCCGTATGTTCGTGCGCCGAGTGGGGAGGTTGCCCCGGTGATGTCGCCGAGGTACGTGCCGAGTTTGTTGGTGGAACGACTGGATATACCGTGGTCGCCGGTGATGTTCAAAGGCCACAACACCATGCCGGTGGGGTGGAACTTGTGGTGCACGTACATGTTAGAGCAGTCGGCTTGGGCAGAGAGGTTGGAGGCGTTGGGTTTGGTGGCTGCGATAGAGGCGACGTTCAAGGTGATGGATCCAGTGAGGGATGTTAAGGGCTTGATGTTGTTGCTTTCTAGATGGAGTGCGCAGACACACACGTTCATTACGGCATTTGGGGAGATTGGGCCGACACTTCTCGACGTGATGATGCTGACGGGGTTACCGATGCACGGGACAGAGAGTGCTTGTGAATTGAAGTTGACGGCAGCGGAACGGTTGACGGTGAAGGAACTGCAAGGGTTTGCCTTGGTGATAAAGAGCCATCGGAAGAGTACGTATAGCGGGTGGATCAAACACTTCTATGGTTCTGCAACCGCGCTACCCGGACAGAAGTCGGTATCAGCGAGCAACTTTCGCATGGGTCCTTGCTATAAGGACCACAGATACGAGCTGGCGGGATTCCTTGCCATGTTCTTGTCCAGGTACGCGTTCTAGTGTTTTCTCTTCAGTAATGCGGCATGCTATAGTTCAATTGCTTTTGTATGCGTAGAATGTCGGATCTTATACTTGGGAAAGAAATCGTGCCTTGAAAAGTTAACGTAGTCATATTGCCATGCATCACACTTTACGTTCAGAACAAGATGGGGTGGTCATAATAGATGTTGCGTGCTTTTTATTGTAGGTTTGTATTTGAGGGTACGCCGGAGGACGGCGTTTCCTCGCGGGTGTTTGGGTTGGCTGTTAGGATGGCAGGGGGTGGTCGCGTCGGGCTGGCCCCTATTTACTTAGGTACGTTGTACTCGCGTCTGGATCAGTTTTCCAATGACGTGCAGAGGTCATACGAACGCTATCAGATGGCGACGTATGTAGACTGGATGTTCTTACAGCGGTATTTGTTCGAGATCTACATTGATTATCGGCCTTTGGGATTTCCCCTAGTACATCCATCGCCGAGGAGGGTTACGGTGACTCGGCCGGGCAGGTCGCGTGAGGTGTCGATCTGGTATACGGGTGGCCGAGTGTATGCTTGGGCGGGTGGGAAGAAGCCCAAGTGTGATCTGGCAGATATATTTGACGATCGAGATGAGTGCGTTCCCCGTCCGTATACAGGTATGCATTATTCGTACGGTACTCCTCCATGGATGGATCTGCAGGACACTATGGTGAGACTACACAGTCGAACCGAGCTGACGGAAACGGCGGTGGCCCTACTAGTGGCGTACTTTCCAGGGTGGCTTCCCGTATTGACTGATGATGACGAGAAACCGGCTTTGAACAAGTATTACGTGGCGAGGTACAGTCCCGACCGACTATCCACGACTTTTGGTTATGACTTAGAGCCCCCATGTGGCTATACTAAGCCGTGGGAGGTGAGGAAGGCCTTTAGGTATACGCTCTTGGAGTGGGCGCGTAAGTGGTCAGTACCGACAGAGGAGTGGAGAAGGCCCGGGACGTTGTCGACAGGAGTAGCGACGGCGGAGTACGCGCGATGGTGGGAGCAGGTACTGGTGACATGGTCAGAGTGGTTGTCGCAGGCGCCACCCGACAGACAGCAGGTCGACGTCTTTGTTGGGGACAGAGGACTGGGGTTAGTCACAGCGCAGATTGCGAGGCGGTGTGGCATGACGATACTACTTACGGATGTACCCGATGGACCGGCGACAGCACGCGCGCCGCGGGCGCGGGCAGCAGCAAAAGGTGTGCCAAGGGTGCCGGGTGCCGGAAAGGGTCCCATTTCGTCATTGAGAGTGGGTATGATGGGTGGTGCACAGCGGACAGGCGCAGGTCCTTCAGCAGTTGGCAGACGCAGGTCGAAGAGGCCGCGAGAGGTGTCGGAGGAGTATGAGTTTGAGGTTAGTGTAATGCATTGCTTTTGTTGTACAATTGCCAATTATCATATTAAGCGCGTTCTAAGGTTCTTCTGTCTCCCGTTTTTTTTTTTTTTGACAGGAGCTAGGTGATGAGGATGAGGCCATTGACGTGGAGTCAGGCGACGCCGCAGAGTATGTCGAGGCTATCACCGACGAAGCTGAGGGGATGGATGTTGAGGCAGCTGAGGTGGACGAGGAGACAGATGTGGACGTTGCCGAGGCAGTTGAGGAGATGGAGGCCGAGGTTGCCAGCGAGGTTGGTTCCATGGACAGGGGGGGATTTGAGGAGGTGGGGGTAGCAGGGAAGGCAACGGCTTACCTCGTGGAACCGATAGTTCATTCTAGTCCGTCGCCTGTCCCGGTCGAAGCGATTGAGTCTCCATTCGGTGGCCATATTGGTAGCTCTCACTTGTTCGAGGGGTCAGACTGGTGGGCGGTGAGGGAGCCTGACGCTCCGTCCGACGTTCATCATGTTTTTGCTGCTACACATATGCCTACTGCAGATCCATCCCCACAGCCTGAGGCACCTGTTCCACAGACGGCAGAGCCTGTTCCGGAGGCGTTGTCAGGTTCGGTAGCGGATGCTGGTGATACTTTGTTAGCGATGCATTCTAGTGCAGTGGATGCACAGTCGGCAGGCGGTGGCGTCGCAGGGGCTGGTGAGGCCCGTGGTAGATTCTCGGTCGTACAGGCCGACATGATCCCGTGGGAGGGTGTGGAGTTGTCGGAAGCAGTAGCGTGTCGTCTGGAGATGGTTAGAGCACGACACCCGCAGACATTCGCTGACTCTGCCCTGATTCGTGGTGCAGCATTCTCGAAGGCGATGTATACGGCCTTTGTAGAGTGGTTGGTCACCCTTGGTGCAGTATCGGTCACTAGTTGGACTCCGGCGATGATATCTCAGTACCTGTTGGAGCTTACGCCCTACGCGGCCCTTAGCTTTCAATTGGACTGGCTGGCGGACTACATCAGATCAAGAGGCCAGAGTGCTGAGGCGGCAGTGGGATTGACTTTGATCGGAGCTCGGGAGGTTGCCTTGCAGGGTCAGAGACGTGTGCTTGATGCCGAAGTGACAGCGATGACCCAAGAGGCGACAGGGCTGCACGCCCAGCTTAGGGAGGTAGAGAGGCGGTTGGCCGAGAAGGAGAGTCGACGAGCTGAGATGGGTGTCAGGTGGTCTGATCTCCAGGCACAGCGGTTGACATTGGAGACGTATACCTCCGATCCTATCGGTTCATTATTTGCTCCTTTACATTAGATGTGATGTAGTTTTTTATTTTTATTTTGCTAGTAGTCATTGGTCCGTAGTGGCCTACAAACCTGTGACCTGTATGCATTTTGTTGATATTGATATAGCAGTCATATGGTTATTTTGTACCTGCGTTTGTTGTGAGGTGATGCTTAGCTTTTGATGTGCTTGTATGTTTTGCATGTGGTGTCTTCCGTTGTGGTTCCCCCTTCCCCGCCCATAGCAAGCGACTTAGTGATTGATGTGTAAAAGAAAGAGTGCATTACATACAGTAGTTGAGGTGAGTAAATGATCTTTGCATTGATAGTATTTGGGCCAAAATGCCATTACATGCATAAAGCAAGAACTTGTAATAAGCAACAAAAGTTACAAGTCATGAACATGTGTGCATATACAAAAAAATGTTGTGTAAATGCTCTAAGCTTTGGGCGGGTAGGGCTGGGGGAACACTCCGCTGTTGGTCATGCATAAAACTTCTTCAAATAGCGACCGTTGATAGGTGCCGTGATTTGTCCGTCTTCCGTGTTGAGCAGGAGGTAGGAGCCGTTGTCTCTGGCTTCATGCACTTGAAGTGGTCCTTCCCAATTCGGTGTGAACTTGGGGGCTGACATGTTGGCGCGTACATGTTTGGCGGCTTGAAGAACAAGGTCGCCCTCGACGAATGTTCGTTGCTTCACAGTCTTTCCATATGCCTTGGTGAGTTGTTCGTGGTATTTCTTCATACGGCGCAAGGCATTGGCTCTCCTTTCATCAAGTCCTTCAAGGGCGGTCATTCTGGTCTCTTCCTCTCCAAGCCCACTGCTTAGGGAGAGTCTGGCTGATGCGACTGTAATCTCGGCTGGTACGACACACTCGTCCCCGTAGACAAGGGAAAAGGGTGTGGTCTTTGTCGCTGTATGCTTGGAGGTTCTGTAGGCCCAAAGTGCGAGGCTTAACTTCTCAGACCATGAACCACTTACATCATGGACCATTCGTGATAATACCCGCAGTAGAGTTTTGTTAGAAGCTTCGGCTTGACCATTCCCTTGTGGGTAGTAAGGAGTGGATGTAGCGTGGTTGATGTTGTATCCTTCCATGAAAGCTCGGACATCCCTGTTGATGAATGGCGTGCCGTTGTCGGATATGATACACCGGGGGATACCAAAGCGACAGACGATGTGTTCGCGCAAGAAGTTGGCGATGGCGCCTCCCGTGGCTCGCCGTAGAGGTATGGCTTCGACCCACTTTGTGAAACGTTCCGTTGCAACCATGATCCAAGTGTGACCCCGTGATGTTGGGTGGATGGGGCCTATGAGGTCGAGAGCCCAGGAGTGAAATGGCCAGGGGGCTAAGATCATGCGGAGATCGGACGTCGGCGTGTGCATTCTGTCGGCGTGTCTCTGACAGGGTTGGCAGTGTCGGACATGAGAGATCGCGTCAGATTCCATGGTTGGCCAGTAGTATCCCATCCTTAGCAACTCTGCATACAACTTCTGAGAGCCTTGATGCTCACCACAATCACCGTTATGCACTTCGTTAATCACCTCGACTGTCTGGGCACCCTGCAGGCATCGCAGGGTGCGTCCCTGAATTCCCTTGCGGAACAACTCTCCTTCCGTCACAAAATACTTGACCGACTTGCGCTTGATAGATCGTGCCGAGCTGCGGTCAGGCGGTAGAACCCCGTGGGATAAGTACTGGATGAAAGGCTGGCGCCAGTCACCTTCGACGTTAATGACAAGAGCTTCAGTATTGTCCGGTGCGTACGAACACTCGGTGCAGTCCCCTTGTATGTCTGAGGCATCCTTGGCCATGGATGGCCAATAGAGACCCATACGCTGGAGGCGACGGTATAAAGGGGGACCGTCGAGGCCACAACACTTCTGATGGCCGAACTGTAATTTGTGCTTTGCTTCTTCCGGTGCCAAGCACCTGGCCAGAGTGCCTCCGGGGCATCGCCTGTACAAGACGTCTCCCAACATCAAGAAATCTGCAAGGGTAGATGCGGTAGCAAGAGATGGCGCCTTAAGTTGGTCGACAATTGGTTGCCTCCAATCGTCTGTAGTAATGTCCTTCGGGACTAGGTTCAATGATGTGCACGGTTCCGTCCTCTTGATGATGGTTAGCATTCGCTGCTCACCATCAACCTCCATCTTTGACGCGATCGTGGCCAAGCTGTCTGCATGTCGGTTGTGGCACCTGTTATGATGTTCGTACTGGATATGGCCAAATCTTCCTTCCAAGTATTGCACCAAGGCACGATAGGGTGCCAAGGCTGGCTCCTTGACTGCGAACTCCCCGTCGGCCTGCTTCATGATCAAGTTCGAGTCCCCTTTCACACACAATGCCTTAGCCCCCATACTGGCAGCCAGCATGAGGCCAATGACAAGTGCCTCGTACTCAGCTTCATTGTTAGACACCGGGAATGCAAGCTTGAAGGATAGGGATGTGGTAACACCCTCTGAATTTCGAAGGACAATGCCGGCACCCCCCGGAGGGGGAGCTCCATGGGTCCTTTGCTAGTTTCTGAGCCGTCGAACCCTAGTGGCCACAAGTCACCAATGTCAGAGGGCGGGGCGGCCGCTTCACCGGGCAATTGATCTGAGG